>JAGVVM010003439.1:0-34617 GCA_019149425.1 Psidium friedrichsthalianum
TCATTTTCCGAGTTTTTCAACTGCTACCTAGCAAGATCACACAATGAGGCAAGTGCAAGAATGGTCATGTTTCTAACCGGCACATAACTGCACCTTGTACTACACCAATGAATAAATTCGCAGTATCAAACAGCGTGTTTGTCGGGTCGAGATTCCGAAGTTAACGATCAACAACAGAACTCACTCTTCAAGTACGACAAACGATTCGTTCGAACCAAAATGAAAGACTTCCCCTAAGCGAAATTTACAAAAGAAAAAAAAAACGGAATTAGATATCTTCAGAATGTGAGGCTAACCAGCTTCCGTTGGTTCCTGCATAATTCCGGAATGTATCAAATCGCGTATCGATGAGATCGCCATTGCTGATACATTGGTAATGATTTCGTAACTTCTGCAGACGAAGGCAAATGTGATCACCGAAAATCAAACAGAAGAGACGAGAAAATCGAGCTAAATTAGTCATGCGCCAGTCAAAATGAAGCCTCTGATTTTGCTTAGCAGGTGGCGGTTCGTGAGCTCGAGTGGTCTCGGTTTCCCTCCTTTTTGTGAAATGACATCTTCAAAACGAGAGACTCGTCATTTTATCGTAGATTCCGACTCGTATTGACCCGATAAACCGTCTGAAGTCGTGTCATGCACGCTTAGGAATACTCTTATTCATGAAACCATTAACGGCACAGCTTCTATAGTGATTTGAATACAAAATTTCAAAAAAAAAAAAGAATTATTTTGGGAACTCTCCATGAGCAATCATTGAAAAGAGTTAACTAAAATGAGCTATTTTTTTTGGAAAACAACTTTTGGAAAACGGGCCAAAACATAAGATTGTTATTAAATCACCATAGGTCGCCTACAAATGATAGGTCGGCATATCACGACACATTATAAAAATTATACTTTTCATCTCTCTCTTTAGAATGCTATATAATAAATTGTAGTTGTTCGAGTCTTTTATGTTGCTATTTCACTTGGATGTAACTTAAGTTTCAATTTCACATATTATATTGCCTTATTCAATGTGTTCATGGAAGACAAAATATCTACTTAAATATCAGGGATAAGTGCACTGAAAATCATAAAATTTTCATAAAAAATATAATTGAGTTCTAAAATTTTAAAAAACTGTAATTGATTCATAAAATTTGTGA
This sequence comes from Psidium friedrichsthalianum, assembly GCA_019149425.1. Classification (NCBI taxonomy): domain Eukaryota; kingdom Viridiplantae; phylum Streptophyta; class Magnoliopsida; order Myrtales; family Myrtaceae; genus Psidium; species Psidium friedrichsthalianum. Next base: position 1,149 of record JAGVVM010003439.1, read on the forward strand.
AATTGGTACAATCAAATTCTTTTATTTACTCCATTCAGCTTGGCTAACGAAAACATAATCGGCTTTTGTTTTATTAGTTTTTTCTCTCCAAAGGGTGTTGACGTCACTAAAACATGAAGGACAAAGCTAAAAGGGCTTCATTTTGATCCAAAATCTGAATTTTTAATGTAAAATATCATTTATATTAAATTAAAGAATAAAGATAGGCAAAAGAGGAGCCCTAGCTACCGCCAACCCTACCATTATTAGAAAGGCCACGATGGTGGCGCAAGGGTTGGCCAGGCCTCGACCAATAATTATGACCCCAGCCACCTTAGAAGAGGACCTGCCACAGGGGAGGGTTATCAACCCCCCGCCTAGATCTGGCCAAGGGCTAGTGATCTTCACCCAATATTGCCAAGGGCCAGTAGCCTTGCTAGTGGTCAGCCACTAGGCGGGGAGCCAAGGCTGGACAAGGGGTGGCGATCTCCTTGCTTAAAAAAAAAAAAATTACATATATTTAGATTAAAAATCATAATTAGACCAAAACGACATTGTTTTGACCTTGTCCCTCATGTTTTAGCATGTTAACACTACGTAAGAGAGAAAAAATAATTAATAAAAGGATTGATTTCACCAATTTCACATGATTGATTGACTTGATTGTACTTTTTAAAAATTTTCGTACTCAAATTATACTTTTGTGATAAATTTTTAGGACTGAACTAAACTATGGGATATATCTTACCAAAAAAACCTAAACTATGGGATATAGAGGATGTTGAACGCTGCAACATTATCTTAATAAAATCGATCTAAAATACATTTTGGAGTCAGCGTATAGAGTATACCAACGCACCAGAGAATTCAGATATTGACACTCTTCCATGTCCTCTCATGGCTTTATTAGCCAAACTTCTTATACTTTCCCACTGTACTCCCAAAAATTACAATTTTGAGATGATCCGCACAAAATTCGGACATTGTTACTCTTCCTTATCTGTGAAAAGAACTTTACAAATAACAATCGATCGTACATTCCCTTATCCTGGTCCATACTTCTCTGCCCCTTTTCAGGGACTGCGAAAACAAGAACAAATGGGGAAAGCAATACAAGGTACTATTGTTCCCTGACAGTGTCTTCGCTCTCATTGTGAACCATCAAAGAGCATCGGAGAGACCAGGCTCTGGCGGTGACGCGTTGTCGTCACTTTTGTCCGAGTCCGATTCTTGATCACTGCTCCACTTTCTCTTCATGATTTTAGGAACCAAGCATGTCACTCCTTTGGTCTCTAGGGCTGCTGCATCATTGCTGTCGATCCGTTCGAATCTGACAGCACCAACCTTTCTGGCATTGCCTTCTAGTATCTGCAGCAAATGGGAGACCGCACAAAAATCATTCACAAATGTTACTGAAGATGATCATGCGTAGACTTCTTGAAAGCAGATTGGTGGAAATACCCGTGCCAGTACACTCATTCCATACTAACGTGGTCAGAATATGTGCTAGATCCATGTCAAAGTAAAGCCCAATGTAAATCCACTTTTCTTGAAATTTGGTCCGTTCTCTAGTGTGCCATTTTACCTAGGATTTTGTTAATAAGTGTACCGATAGACAAACAATGGAGGTGGAGGTAAGTACATCATTTTCAATAAACCGTCTTATCTCATGTCGTGTGGAATCAGTAAATTGAAAAAAACATCCTTTAATGAGTATGGTCAAGAAGCGTTCCAGAGACACTCATTAATAAAACCTTTTTACCTATTTCTCACAAAACACAAGGGAAGCATTAACCAAGAATTCCATTCAAGTTCAGCCACTAAAAGCTACATACATTTCAGTTCCTAGTCCCAGTTGAAGCAGAAGCCAGGAATTGGGCGTTTTGAAACCATTTATTCAGAAGACTAGGTGCTTTCAGATGAGATCAGTACCTCGAGCTTGAAAATTTGATGTTTTTCCTTCTCCTTTTGATCCTTTCGGTCAGATTCAGTTTCCACATACTCATCCTCCTCTTCTCGGTTTTCCTTCTCAAGAATCACTTTGATTGTCTCACCTGTCCGAGGTATAGATCCAAATGCTTCGCATATAAAGCCAGACACAGTCTCATATTGATGACCCTGTCAAGATAAGATGCATAAGCCAACAGGGATGTCTACCATCCTAAGAAAACAGTGCTGCAATAATAACGATGAATTTATAAATGACCAGGCACATCCAAAAGAAGTAAGACAAGAAGAGAGCTTTAATCAAGATAAAGAGGAGAAAAAGAAAAAATCTGTGGATCTCGATTTGAAAGCTAGAGCTCTAATCATGTACATAAATCTATTGGAGACAACCAAACACACCCCAAAAAGAAACATAAGTAAATTTATTTAATAAATGGTTCACCTATTATGAAAACACATATCATGACTTATAGTAAATCCCAGCGACCATCTAAAAGGCATATGTAGAGCTAGGGCAAGAATAGGTACAAACTTCACAGACTATAACAACAAATAGTGGTTTTCATGATTATCTCATACAGATATTTAACCAAGATCATGACAAATTTATTGCATTTATCTAAATTGTTTCCAGCGAGAAATGGATTGAACCACAAAATTCAAGTGAAATCACTACACTAATAGTAGTCACCACGGAACCATTGCTAACAGACCACCCCTGCTATGGAATAGATGGATGAAGTCCAATCGTCTACACAAGGAAGACAAGATGAAACAATGCATGCTGATCCCACTGTAAATGTACTGGAATCCTAGAAGTCGAACAATTTTATACCTCAGGCATTTTGATGTTTAGGTCTTCAGAGAGTTGATCAATGATGTGTTGGCATCCACATCATATACTCCGTCTGCTCGCATTACAATGTAGCCAGTTTTCTTCTGGATCTCTTCCTGTTTCAAACAAAAGCAGATTAGAACATGGATGAGAATCAGCAGATAAACAAAGTTTACATACAGAATAATTAAAAAAGTCACTCCACAATCAGCTTGGCCTATGCATTTCTTTAAATGCTTAGATGTCATTCAAGGTGGCTTCAAAGTGACAGGGACTTGATTCAGAACTCGCTCTAACACGAAGTTATCTATGAAAACTATCCTCTATCTGGTGCCATGAAGTTAGCACATTTACATAGATGAACTCCAAACAAGCTATGGTGCACATTGTGGGCATTATGGTCAGCATGCTTTATAAAAGACTATAAAATATACTGTACCCTCCTCATGGCTATGTGGCAAATTGCAGATGTATAATTTCCTTAGGCAAACATTCAACTCTGTGCAAGCCTATATAACATTGCCCTCTGATGCTTTTTGGCCCGATAGTGCAATGTCATATGAATGGGGTCCTCTGGCCATATCAGATTACTTATAATCACACTATACAGGCATAAGATAACAAGTTCCACAGTCCACATAATTATAACACATGTAGTAGTATAAGCAAAAATTGATGAATACAAAGGGAGACATTCAAGAGCAAACATTTTGAGGAAGGAGTGATGAAAACCAATGCAATGTCATTAGCTCAAGCATGAAATATCCCATAACTAATTGTAAAATAATTCTAGGATCTTCAAAAGAAAGGGAGAGAGAATCAAGATAGACTACATCTTTACTCAATTGGCTTGTCATTACACTTTATTAGAGAAGCGTATTTATACCTGAACAATAGGCATAGGAAAGGAAATAATAGATTCTAACAAAGAAATAGGAAATCACGAAATATCAAATAATATCCCTAATATTTAAGAATATCTCTAAGAACATTCTTTAATAGGGAAATCTCCAATATCCATAAATATACTTCAACTCTAATAAAAGACCTCTTACATGAATACAAAAATCTGCACAAAAGAATAGGGGTGAACTTACGTTTGAATCATTTTCATCAAAGATTTCGCCAACAATTTCCTCAACAACGTCTTCTAGGGTAACTATCTGTTTCACACAAAAAAAGGACAGCAAAGACCAGAATTCAAAGTTAAGCATCTGAATAACAGTAATCACTCCAATGTTCAGACATGATTACTCAGTGCAATATTCTTTCAATTACTACACAAAAAGCCATTGTTCATATGCCTTTAAATTTTATTATGTGAAGTAAGCATCTGACAAATAACTATATGCATCTCTTTATAGCAAGTCTTTGATAACTCAACCCAAGTGACTTCGATGCTGCCACTCACTCAACAATATGCACAGTCTGGGCTTCTCATTTCGACTTTTTCTAACTAGAACCCCATCCTGCTCTGAACAACCTCTTCTGTGAGCACAAGTGAGAATGTAGATTTAGATGTGCATGCATGCATAGTGAAACAGGACAGTATTTTCTGATTCATGACTAAAGCATCTCTGCAACAGTTTCCAAGTTGAGCAGTTCACTAACATTTGGCAAAGCATCAAAATCATGGGTGCATCGTAGCCATTAGCTAGCTGATGAGAAATGAGTCATGAAGCAATCAGTAAAATAAAGTCACCATTTGACCAATAAATAAATAAATCAAGCACTGCTAATAACATACTCCCACAGTTCCGCCATATTCATTGAGGACGACAGCCATGTGAACCTTTCGTATGCGGAACTCTCTAAGAAGATTCCAAACTGACATTGAGTCTGCAAAACCAGTCATAGAACACAATAAATGTATGCAAAGAAATACAACAATTTAACTTTAACCTACATAGACTAAGGAATTTTGGGCGGATTGGAAATCAATGCTTTTGTTGACTTGAACTGCAAAATAATATGTTCTAATCAAGTTATCAATTTCATGAAGTTTTACATAGCTTGCAAAGTGGGCTTGCACTCTCAGATGGTTAGACCCCAGGCCAGAAGTAACTTTTACTTGCACCAGTAAGTTTCAAAACCTATGGTTCTAACATGTATCATACATGCATTAAAAAAAAAATGTTGTGTAGTAAAAGAATATCAATGACAGTCCAGACTGATTATTACGCAAGCTGAAACAAAAGAATATTACCAGGCACAAAATAGGCAGGTTTGTGAGCCATCTCTCCCACAGTAGAACTTTCTAACAGTTCACCCTTCAAAATTAAACAGATTATAAATCTGCATTCTATGAGAATGTTGCAAAAAATTAATAATCAAATCACCCATAGGCCAAACAGAAGAAAACAAAATAAGAACTGCCTGACCTTTTGGACATAATCTAGCAGATCCATTGCGTATGCAATTCCCACAATATTGTCAACACGCTGCTCAAAAACAGGCACCCTGAAGAGTGACGCAAAGCTTTCAGCTACTTCATGACCAAATTTCTGTTCATGGTTTGTTTGTTGAGAAAACAAGTTCAACTTGCCTTGAATATTGATGAGTCACCCACAAGTGGTGAAAATCAATAAGAGCCGCACTCGCATCAATCGCAACTACATCTACAAGAGGTGTCATCACCTCTCTCACATGGGTATCTTTAATTTCCAAAACATTTTCAATCATATCCTGCAAGAGGTTTCCATCACAGAAGTGTCACATGAAGCAGTGTACGCCTTTTGAAAGCTGGGTACAATTCAAATGGAGGATATCTAACTTCTCCCTAAAATATTTTCAGGGAGGCACATACAAACCCCTGAAAACAGACACTTAAATTTGCACGTCAGATGCGGCCAATTAAGAAACCCAAGAAGGGGTGACCAACACAAGAGAGCTCAAAGCATGTGCAGCCAAGATGAAAGTAAAGCCTAAATCTCTATGTTTTTCCTTTCGCTAACAAGCAGACTAAATTTGGCAGGCATATTCAGTTCTTACAAAACTGAACATAAGAATTGTATGTTACAAGAAGTAGTAAGGCAAAGTAGTGTGCAAAAGCTCCAATTGATCTAATTTTAGCAAATTTGAAATAGTTTGGAGAGTCAATCAATCAGAATTTTACTTTCTGCTAAAGTGAAGTGTCAAGCTAGCACAACTCCTAAATTTGCATTTGAGAGAATTTACATCGCTAAGTTCATACTGGATCTTACCTGTTCTTCCTCCTCAATGGCACCGCTTAATATGGCACCCCGCAACATCAGTTTCAACTCTTCTTCAGTGACATATGGCTCACTGGCAAATTCCATCGCACAGAGTGAGGAATGACCAAAGTTTTCAGCAAAAGAGTATCATGTTAAAATAGTCATGGTGCACACTCGACAATTAAACAGGATGACTAACAGCAAATATTTACTGCAGAAGTTCATATGCCCCATTCCATGCTATGACCAAAATTTTATGTGCTTTATTGCAAAAGTTTCTCTTTTCCGAGCTTCAAAAAGCTACCGCCCACTTTATAGGGAGATCTCCAAAATGCACAAAAAGAAAAAGAAAAAGAACTAACTTTAATTGAAGTAGCATGTGAAACAGAAGCAAATCTACAATCATAACATGACAGAGGAAGCTGTGAATAACCAGCATGTAGTTTTGAAAATACCTCCTTCCTTTCAAACCAAGCATTTTTAGCATCCCCATTGACAAATAGGTGACTATCCTTCCTATGGGGTATAATATCAAGGAGAGCCATGCAACTGGTCTGACCTAGAGGCACCACAAACAGTAATCATTAACCAATGCAATGTGAAGCACAGAGGAAAAAGGAAGTAAAGATGGGAAGTTTTTAAAAAACTGGACAGATCTCTAATGAACAAGAAAGAACTTCATTCTAGACTTACCACAAATCTAGCAACCTCCGTAGCATTATGAACTGCTATACTCTTGGGAGTGATTTCAGTAAGAAGCAAGACGGCAACCTAAAGCAATTAATCCCGAATATGTCAGATATTCGTTGAGGTAGAATTTCTAAAGGAAACAATTTATACTACAATTGCCACATCTAGTCAAGCAGCTGTCCTTTTCTAACCCAAAACATGTCATAAAAATTCACCAACCCAATAATCCACAGTAAGTACCCAAAAAAAAAAAGGACAATTTTCAAGCAAACATTTAACTCATTCCAAGACGTACTTCAATGAAAAAGCACTAAATGGGTCATCATGCACCTACTGAGTCTGGCTGAAATTCCTAATCTTCCCACTTAAAATTTCTCACCTAGTGAAGAAAATTACAGGAAAAGATTTTCAACTTGAAAACAATAGACTTACAGTCATTACTCCAGTTGCTGCACTAACACCAGCTTCACCGAACATCGCCGTGGCAGCATCAGTTACTAATGCAGTAGCTCCAATGTTGACCACTCTGAGCACATAGATATAATAAAGTAAGGACAGCTCTCTTCTAAAACCTAGAAAAGAAAATCACCAAATGATAATTGCAAAAGCTTGGTACGTTGTGCCAATAAGTATTGTGGTCAAGAATCTTGTCACATCACTTCGAAGCATTCTGAAGACACCATTTTCAGGCTCTTTTTCAGCCAGTTCACGCACCTGAAATAATATATGACATGATGATAAGATAGGCAGAAGTGCACGTTATTTACAGCAAGCTGCCAACTCTGAAGATTTGTACGAATAAGCCCATTCCCCATGTAGAAGAATACAATAACAGAATTATTAGTGAAACAACGATATGGAGGAACTTATAGATACTTTTTGAAGCATTTTTTAAGAGGGCTCTCCCCCAGTCAAAGTATCCTTAGAAGATTCAGATACGTCACAATCCTGCAGTTCATTAATGCTGAGCTTCCAAAAAGGGCCTAGATGAAGATCATTTTTCAAATATTTCTCAACAGAGCAGTTATGTGAAACCCGCAGGAAGTAGTGATTAGCATCACCCCTTCAATATCAAGGGCAAAAAATCTTTTCAATGCAGTTTGTAAACTTTTATCCATCAATGGATCCATCTAGAAGTTACAAAGCATCAAAGAAATCAAATTTAGAGCCAAGAGTTCCACCTTCCAAGGCCAAAGCGTGGTAATTGAGGTCTCCGCCATGGAGAAGAAAGCTGAAAGCGCAAAAAGCAATGCCAACACCAACCCTTGCTCTTTAAATACTCTAAGAACTTGAGAAACCTTAGGCCAAGCATTTCTCAGCAACAATATGCTCTGCCCAATAACCCCATAACCTGCATTCACGGCACTCTCCACTGCAAAAACTCTTCTACCCCCCAAAAACAACACTCCACAAATCATCGCCACCAAAACAACACCGCGCCTCATCACAACTTCAATAGCATCCGGATTATTACCAGAACGATTCGACAAATCCTCACTACTCCTGACTAGTACCGATCTCAACGGAACTTTATCACGGAAAACTAAGTTATTTAGGAACCCAGCATCGTAACAGCCGGCGGACGTGCTCGGACCAGCACAATTCACCGTGAATCGACACGAATGCTGGTAGTCTCTTGGGAAAAATCTCACCGGCAATCTCCTCCGTCGGTCGCAGACTACCAAAAACGGCGACTTCGCGCCGGAGATAAATGCGGGCCGAGTATAAATTAAAGATTCAAGCGCCATTCCTAGGGATTGAAGCCGACGGAAACTAAATAAAAGCAAAGCCCAGAAAAATATAAAGCAATGTTCATATATTCCTTTTGGCGATTAGACTGCAGAGGAAAAATCGATGCAGCACATCAATTGTAGACTAGCTGGGGACGAACGAGGCAAGGGTCCATAAAAGCTTCTCATTCCGCCATTCTTCTTCTTGTTCTCAGATTTTCCGACAGTATGTGGCCGGAGTTGGAAATTGGAGCTGGAGGGACTTTCCTAAGACTTCAGTGGACGCGTGATGCCGATGGAGAGAAGATGAATTTGGAATTTAGAGACGAAGAAGTGAATCCAGGAGAGAACTGAAGAGAGATTAGCGCGAGGCTCTCTCGATTTTGCACTCTGCAACTATTTGATGTTAGGTGGCGGAACAAAGACCGTGCTGGCTTGAACTTGCAGACGGAGCAAGTGGGAATTAACTGAATTTACAATACAGCCCCTCGTATCCCCGAATTTTGTAGAAATTTCTTTTCACTTTCCTTCTTGTCATTTCAATATTATCCCAAATGGTAAATAATTGATCAAGCTACCATAAATTGTTATTGACAATATGAACTAATTTTAAACATCAGTGCACCAAAAATGTTATCCGTAAGCATTTTGGCGAGGATAACTCATCGTTCTTCTTCACGCTCTTTTCCAAATAAGCATCGTTATTAGGGTTAATTGGTTCCTAATCCAGTCCGGTTCTCCTCAAGAATCAGAAATTGAACCGGTGGTCCCGATTCACAATTTTTCAGAATCAGAAATCGGTCGACGGTCCCAAGAATCGGACTGAATCGGACTGGACCAAAAAAAAATCCAGAATGCTTGACCGTGCAGTAGGAGTTTTGAAACATACTTCTGCCATATAAAGCCTAACCTCTATGCTCAAAACAAAAGGAGTTTCGAAAGTATGGTAAAAGCAACAAGGCTAGAGCACTCTTAATCTACCAACAACATCACAAAAACGGTTACTTGGTAAAGCTCGCTTAATTAACACATGTCCTAGCTAATGGAAATGAGGGTCTAAAAGTCTCCTAGAATATATAATGTTTGTTCCAATTGAAGCCAATCCAACCGTATTAGATACGTGCGGTGTACAGAATCAATACAACAACGGGGCAAACAGGAAAATCGTAAATTCATACCAAAGCACTATTGGAAAAAGCAATCGCATACGTTAACGTATCGAGGAAAATACGTAACACTGTTTATTGTAATCAGAAAAACAATAACATGGAGAAGGCAATAATAATATTTGATACATAACAAGCCAATGTATAATCTTTACAAATAAAGATTACAAACAAATAAACTTGCTAAACCCTGTAAAATCGGAAAAAAAAAAATTAGATAAGAGGTGAGGTACGGCTAACCGAATCTCCTTAAGGTAATTAGCTCCTGCCAACAATGCTAAGCAGCTTCACGAACTATGCCTCCCAACATACAACATCTCGAACCTGTTGTTTTAGCACTATACAAACAGGACTCTATCGAACACTTCTCGAAACCAGCACACCTAGAGGACGACTATGAGAGAACTAAAGGAATGCACTTGGAATTGTGAGTTTTCCATTCTGATTTTGAACTTCTGAAATACATCTATTTATAGATCGAAAAAAACGTTGATTACAACGACATTAATTCACGTCATAACCGACGACATTAATCCACATCGTAATTGACAACATTAATCCACGTCAGTTACGCTGACATTAATTTAGCTATTAACCTATCAATTATAACAATCCCCCACATAATGGCTCAACAGAACTAAGACTCGAGGAATTCCAAATGTGCCTGTGAAAACACACTGCATCAAGATAAGTAGCTTTCACTTTGAACCTTCTTTAGTGAAGGCCTATCGGACATACTTAACTAGTCAGTGAACTTAGTCTTGAACCACCAGTTGTTGGTGTAAGCCCAGACAATAAACCCCACACAGAGTATCTTCGAATCAAGGTTAGTTCTTGGTTGCGTTCATTCTTTCGGCCCTGAACCTCTCAGGATTCATGCGTGCTTTAGAAAATCCAACCTTTAAAGATTTTCATAGAGTTGGCCAGCTTCACGTATATAGGTGCATTTCTTATTAAAGGTATCCTACCATACCTTACTAGGATGTTAAAATCCAAGCTATATGAATCATTAAACGCATAGAGTACCCTTAAAACGCTGTAGGAAACACTGTTGCATCATAGGAAGGGGAAAAAGTGTTCACTCTAGAGTTTTCGAAATTTACGTTGTCCTGTTGAACCTATTCCATGGGATCTCCAATCACATAGGTTAGGTTTCCACCTCGGAAGCTCTTTATTAGGTTAAGACTTTTAACCCCATTCCCCTCGATACGTAGTTTACTTGCTCTTTCGATAAACTTTTTGTCAGTGCATCCGCAATATTTTCCTTTGATTTCATAAAATCCGCAATATTGTCCCTTGATTTCACAAAGTCTAAAGAAATTATTCCATGCGAGAGCAACTACCTTACGGTATTATGTCTACCATAAATGTGCCTAGACTTACCGTTATATATCACATTGTGTGCCCTTGCAATAGTTGCTTGATTGTCACAATGAATGCATATTGAACGCATAAGTTTTGGCCACAACAGAATATCCTCTAAAAACTGTCGAAGCCACTCTGCTTCTTCAACAGCTTTATCCAAGGCAATAAACTCTGATTCCATCGTGAAGCGCGCTATTAGAGTTTGCTTCGAGGATTTTCATGATACTACGGCACCTCCTAACGTGAACATATACCCGCTAGTCAGTTTCGATTCATCAGAATCCGAAAATCCAATTATCGTCACTATAGCCTTCAAACACAACTGGATATTGACCATATTGTAGAATATAATCTTTGGTATTTTTCAAAAACCTTAATACTCTCAACAAAGCATTCCAATGCTCGTGACCAAGATTGCTTGTATATCTGTTCAGTTTTCCTATTGAGTATGCAATATCCGATCTAGTGCAATTCATGATGTACATGAGACTGCCGACTACTTGAGAGTATTCCAACTGTCTAATACTGCTCTTAGTATTTTTCCTTAAAAGTTAGGTGTGGTCGAAAAGAATTATTTAAATTTTTAATGCCGAATCATTTGAATCTCTCAATTACCTTTTCAATGTAATGAGATTGTGTTGAACCTAAGCCATCAGAATTCCAGAGAATTTTGATGCCAAGTATAACATCCACAACACCTAAATCTTTCATCTCAAAGTTCTTATTGAGAACATTCTTGGTAATTTTAATAACCTCAACGTTATCTCCAAGAATAAGCAAGTCATCGACATATAGACAAATAAGTACACATCCAACAGACGTGGATTTGGTATATACATATTTGTCACATTCATTGATTCTATACTCATTTTGGATTATTACGTGGTCAAACTTTTCATGCTATTGTTTAGAAGTTTGTTTAAGTCCATACAATGATTTGAAAAGTTTTCAAATTTTGTGTTCTTGTCCTTTGATCTTAAATCCTTCAGGTTATTCCATATAAATCTCCTCATCGAGATCACTATTCAAGAATGTAGATTTTACATCCATTTGATGTACTTGCAAATTATATAGTGAAGCTATAACAATCAACATCCTAATCGATGTTATTCTTGTTATTGGTGAATAAGTATCAAAATAATCTAGACCCTCTTTTTGTCTAAAGCCCCTGGCAACAAGCCGTGCTTTGTACTTACCAAAGGACCATCAGCTTTGTGGTTCTTATTGAATATCTATTTACATCCAATTGGTTTACTTCCAGATGGAAGATCAATCAATTCTCAAGTATGGTTACTTAGAATAAAATCAATTTCATTGTCAACAGCTTTTTTCCAAAAAAGAGCATCTGAATATGACATTGCCTCTTTGAACGTTTGAGGCTCACCTTCTAACATATATGTCAGAAAGTCAGGTCCAAAAGATTTTGCAATCCGCGACCTCTTACTCTTTCGACGCTCAGCATCCTCACCCTTAACTTTATCATCTCAGATTTTGAATGTCTGAATCTCTTTTGAGAAGATTCACTCTAATTTCTTTTCGTGGATATATATCCTCAAAGAATTCAGCACCCCTTGATTCTAGGATAGTATTGGCATGGATTTTCACATTTTCATATTTGTGAACCAAAAATCTGTGTGTGCTACTATTTTTGAACATAACCAATGAATATATAATCCACCGTTTTAGGTCCTAACTGAGTTTGTTTAGGAGGAGGAATGTAATGCCCACTTAATAGTTCTAACTTGTTAAGAAATAGATGAAATGGATTTGAAAGCTGACTTGGGTCGAATGAATTGGGACCCAAATTGGATGAAGTTGCCACGCGCAACGGATCGTATAACAGGTGATGACCGAGAAATAGCAATTGAGCTAAGTCTATTCGAAAATAAAATTTTCAGCCCAATCCAATTCGGCTATGAGTTGGCGGAATAGAGGCCCCCATCGACCAACAGTTAGGGCCACAAAATAACACCCAAAACCGTGAGCATGTGAGCTAACTGTGGAGTGCAGGCCTATATTGGATATTCTTCTCTCAAAGGCTCTCCTCAGTTCCAGTCATGGATGTGTTGGATGTGGGCCACGAGGCCCAAAGCTTTAATAACCAGAAGCTAATGTGAGCTGCACAGGGGAAAACGCCCATTGGAGTAACTTTTATCCTAGATCAGAACCCCTTTTTGGGTGTTCCTCCAAGTGCTTCCTCGGTGAATTCACAAGGCTTAATTATTTAATGACAAAAAGGAATGTGAGCCTTTGCATTGCATGCAGTAACCTACGTAACTAGCATGCAAAGGACGGGTTTCTCTATTTTTCTTTCTTCTCCTCGGTGATGTCGCTAAGAGGAAGTATTTCTCTACTACCACCTTTTGGTTCTTTTGGGACCGAAAGCAAGAAAGTCTTGCAACCAACGAAAAGGGAAGCTCAGACTCATTTTTTTTTCTCTCTATTCTTGCTCTTCCTCAGTAGTGTCACTCAGTTTAACTCCCTCTCCTCTCTGGTTTGCTGGTCATCCTTCGGTGAAGCGTTGGGCGTTTTGCACTATCACCAGTGAGCTACCTCGGAAGCACAAGGACAGGATCTGCATAAGAGATAAGGTGAGTTACTCCTCCAACCCGCTAGTTAATCCTTCCAACGTGAGATGAGAATTGTGAATTCGTTTGTCAATGGATTCTGGCTGGTTTCAGACCTAGTCTTGTCGAAGGATGTAACGAAAACAGCCTCATCGCATGTCCATTGGGGGCTGTGAACGTAGCATTTTAGTTGGTCCGATGCGAAAACTCGAAGATGCACTAATAGGTGTGAACGATACTAGTCGAAAGTGCACCGAGCCAAATGAACAGCTCGGCAAGTTACCTCTCTAAGCTGCTCACTAATTTATGTGATGCATGGGTGACGTCGGTGAGTCAAGTGAGGGGAAATTTAGTGTTGGATGCTCTCAGCTTTTAGGAGGAATGAGTATGAGAGAATTGAAGCGGTTCTCATGTGTATCTAGAGGGAGTAATGCGTAAACACCACCAAGGGTGGATTCTCCACAATTTTTCAGACATAGAAGTGTGTAAGTTGGTGGTCTTGAATCCAATAACAGCTTCGCAAGGGATAGGGCTAGGCGAGTTGGATGGGACTCAAGAAACGTTGGTAGAGGTGGAGAGCCTAAGAAATGCAATAACTAGAGAAAGTGAGCTACGGTTATGGAGAATGCAAGCTTGAGATATTGAATCGGGTGATAATTCTGACCCTCGTAGATGGAATGGTGGCAAGAGTCAGGTGATGGGTTTTGAGGAGTGCTAGTAGGTATTGCAACTTTAGGAAAGAAGAGGGATACCCTCGGTGAAGACCAAAATGACGCCAAGAAAGAGGAGTGGTGGAAATAGGAGAAAGTTTCTCTTCTTGATATTGTTATAGCTCGATATTGAGGAATTCTTTTCAAGGCATTGTTAGATAATTAGTCAAAGAAAGTGGCTATGAGGATTGTTGTAGGGGCTAATGAAAGAAGGACGTACGAATTGGGGTAAAAATAAAATGAAGTGGATCTGTGGTGGTATTGGGGCTGGACGAAGGGGAAAGCTGATTTGCTTCCACATTCTAGATAGCTCAAGTGGTTAGTGGTAGGCTCACTTCATGGATTAGAGAACTATGATTTGATTATTAGCTACCCACTTGAATGCTTTTCATGGTTAAGAAGAATTTTTTTTTAGGACATAGTTAGATAGTCAGAGAGTAAACTAAGTTAGAGTTTGAGATAACATAAACGGATAAACTGCGTGTGCGTAGTTCACCTCATAGATTACAATGGTGCTCATAGATCACGACGAACATACGAACCGGCTAATTAATGTACATAAAAAAAAAAAGGATAATGCCGTGACGCGAACGTGATTACATTGAGAAATCATTCGAATTTTTCTTTTACGTTCGGTGCACTTGTACCCTCATGAAGTTATGGGAAGACCCTACTGTGTACCAAGTGGCCTTACCGTGTAACTAGGCCGACCTCTGAAGCGGTACGAGACAATCACCCAAAATTTCACGATTTTAATGTTCAAGTTGCTACGTCATCGCTTTATCTTCATGGACACAAGATCAAGATCAAGATCACGATCACGATCACGTTCATAGTGTCATTTATCGTTATGCTATGGTGGCTGAATATTGATAGACGGTTTTCAATTATTGATTGTGGCAATTAATGATACTTCCTGATTATCGATACTCATTTTTCTCGTTGGATAGCTTAGAAGGTGTGTATAGGAGATTTACTCACTGAAATTATTATCTCACCCCTTTAGTTGAAATTTTTATAGGTAATTAATATAGCAAGTCTACCGACCCTCTCATATGGTGCACCATTCCACTTTGTCGCGACCCTCCCCTCGAAGAGATAGGCGTGAGTTAATGGATTGCTTCCGCCCATTTTAAGTAATAGCGCAGACGTAGCTCGGTCCTCCCAGGCCCATACCAAATCGCGTCAGGAAAGATTTAAATCGGGGTCGACCTTAGTGTGGTGTCGGGTGACATGTGATCAGTGTGCATGCCATCGGAGTCGCCAACCAATCATTTCTTGGAGGGTATGATTGGAAACCCTATCGAGCGATTGGGAGAAATCGTTCGATCCTACGAAAAACCAGAGATTTGGATTCGGGAACTTAGTTACGCCGATATTACTATCGACGCCCTTTCGGTACCTATGTTGAGTGATTTTCCTATTATAAGGAGTTCATGCAGGCGAGATTGGGTAAGGTAGGCTTTAAAAGTCTAAGGGTTTCATGCAAATGGGAATATATCCTATCAATCACAATGATAGAAATAAATGCGCAATCAAGGAATCAATTCAGAGAGAAATCACATTAAAACCAGTCAATACAAGCAAAGGGGAGTCTTAGGAAAGCCTAGAAAACTGTTCAAATAGGTTCACAGGATGATTTGGTATGATTTTGGTCGATTGACCAGAGGGGCAAAATGGTCATTTTGGAAAGCGTCGGGAGTCAAGAGCATGAAAATAGGTCAAACCAGTTGAATGTGTTTTTTCCCTAATTTCCATATTTTTGAGATTTTTCTGAATTTTTTAAAGATTTTCTTGAATTTTTTTGGAATTTTCTAAGACTTTCTAAGAATTTTCCTATTTTTATGGAACATTTCCTATATTTTTTTTTTGGAATTTTTGTTTTGATTTTCTAAATTTTTCCTATATTTCTTGATCATTTTCTATATTTTCTAACAAATTTTCCAAATTTTCTAAATTTTTATGATTTTTTTATTACCATTTTCATTTTTCTCTACAATTCCCTAATTTTCCTAATTATCTAAGCTTTTTTTATGGAATTTTTATGACTCTTATGATTTTTTTAATTTTTTATATTCATTATTTTTATTTATTATTATTATATTTTTTTGTTATTTTTTTTGTTATTTTTTTCTGAATTTTTAATTATTTTATTAATATTTATTTATTATTTATTATCGTTTATTATCCTATATTTTTTATTATTATTTTCTTCTCGGTTTTTTATTTCGCTTATTATTATTTTTTATTTATATTTATTATTTTTATTTCTTTATTCTATTTCATTGTTTAGTTTTACTTTATTATTTACTTATTATTTATTTTGTATTTTTTTGTGTTTATTATTTACTATTTATTATTTTTTAATTTCTAATTTTCCGGATCGGGTCGGGTCGACCGGCCCACTTGGCCCGAAGGCCGAACGTAAAACTCTAGGCTAAAACGACGCAACTTTGGTTTTTTTTTTTTTATGATTTTTCTATTTTTTTTATTTTTATTTTTTATCTGTTATACGGACCGGGCCAAATGGACCCGGCCCACTAAACTGAGCTGGCCCCAAAGCCCATTAACCTAAATTGACATAAAACGACGTAGTTTCGGTGATTATTGGTTTTCAAATTTTTTTATTTCTATTTTTATTTCCGCTATTTCCTATCTAACGGTCTATATCTGACACGTGCTCCTGACCCAGCCGTCCATTCCTCCTGCTGGCCTTACAGCCGAGATCGAAACGAGGACTAAATCATGACCATCCATCGTACATACCAAACCTACGGCCCTTGATCAATCCTGTGACTCAATATCCACCGCCCATTTTTTATTTTCTAAAACGATTATAACATTCGAATTAACGCTTTATTTTCGAAAAATGCCAGATCTCAACACGTGGCATACTCTCGTCCATTCGATCAAGTTTGTTAATTCCCCAATTCGGTTGTAACAGACAATCCACGTCAGCGATTGACCGGGTCAACGTGCTGACATGGCGATGACGTGTCTCGCCACGTCATCGACACGTCAGACGTTGACCTAGTCAACGCTGACTGGACTCGTCTTCTTCCCCGAGCATCAAGCCTAAACGAACGGCTGGAACCTATCGACGGTGATCTAATGGCGGAGTCAACTCCGATTGAACTGATTCAGCCACCAATCGACTCGTTTCTGACTCTAGATTAAATATCTAAGAACTGGCCAGATCTAATGGCTAGAACAAGGTAATCTAAGTTCACATAGTCACGGCCATAGCAGGTTCAATCATACGATTCCGATCATAACCTTTTCGATTCTATCACAGAGAAGCATCCTTGAAGGTTCAGAAGACTTACCTCAAGCTCTGATTGAGCTTGGAATTACCAGATTGGCTGGCCAGGTCACAGTTTCGAGCTAGGGTTGGAATCTTAATCGTGGTTTACATACGGTTTCAATGCAAAACGAAGATGCAGACGTGGTCAGGGGAGTTGAGGAGGAATATGCCAAAAAGAAACGAAAGAAACAAGGCTGGATTGTGAATCCGCCATTGAAGCACTGAGTTCGAGCTTGAACTTATAGCTCACCTTATCCGGCGCTGACAGGTTCTGAGACGGGTGTAGATCGTCTCCTCCGAGCCCAAGCGAGCTTCCTAGAGTGGTTCTGGACCTCGATTCGCCTCTGAATGCTCAGTCCGGTCACTCTCAGTCGAAGCTTCGACCTTCGACAATGGCGCCGACGGTAGAATCCCTCTCTCTCTCTTCTTTCCTCTCTCTCTTTCCTCTGTTTTCTTGCGTCAGTTTCTAACAGAATTCCTCCCCCCGTGCGAATGTGAGCCCCCTCTCATTTATACTCGAAAGATTGCTCGGGAGTTTGTTGCGCCGGAAAAACGGACGTTCGCCGGCGAGTAAAAACGAGAAACAGTTCAGGGAATTCTCGGGTTGAATGGGTCAATCCGGGTCGGGTCAACTCGACCCGAGTTGACCTAATTCGACTAAAATTCAAAATTAAACCCTATTTTTGCGCAAATTTTCAAAATTGGTGTCAAAATTGGGCTTAGGATGGAATTTTCTATCGGGAAATGACTTTATTTCTGAAATTCTCGGATAATTCTCACGAAAACCCCAATTTCTACTATTGACCCGAGAGCCCATTTGTAAAATTCAAGGTCTAGGTAGCCTTTTTTGCAAAAAATTGATGTGACCAATCGATTCAGGAGGCCAAAATCTAGAGGGTGACGGGTTTTGATTTTCAATTTAGTCCCTTAGAAAATTTTTAATTTCATTTTGAACCATCTTAGGGACTAAATTGAAAAAGTCCAAATTGCATTTTGATCCTTTTTCGCGAAATGGAGAATTCAGTGGATATTTGGACTGGATTTTAATTTTAAGAAATAGATGGGGATGCCACGACTCCAAAAATGTAAAAATTGAAAATTTCGGAATTAAAATGGGATTTCTAGAATTTTTTCAATTAATTTGAAAATGTGATTAACAAAGAAAACCCCATTTCCAGATTAATTTTTTCAAAATTTCTTGGGCAAAAATGAAGAGTAAAATAAATAAAAATATATACTAATTTTTCTTATTTTTGTGGCCACGAATGCTATTTTTTTTTATTATTTTTTTGTATTTTTCTATTTTCTGAAAAATATTAAAAAAATGCAAAAAAATGAGGAAAATTATTTTTTTGTTCAAAATTGGTTCCTTAGGCTAGGCTAGGGCTTCCAAAGTTGATTTTTGTAATTTTTTAATTTTTTCTTGATTTTTTATGAATTTTTGAAAATAAATGCAAAAAACACTGAAAATAAGAAAAATATTTTTTGCTCAAAATTGGATCCCTAGGCTAGACAAAGGTCTCCAAGTTGATTTTTCAATTTTTTGAATTTTTATGAATTTTTTAAAAATTTTCTAAAAATCAAATTGGCCAAAAATCAAGTGTCAACACACTTCACCTAAGAGGTGTCACCGCATAAGATACCGCCACTCCCTCATTTACGGTTTATACGGATTGTTTGCTGCTTGTGGGTCGATGGAGGCTTAGACGTGAGATCAACCCTCCATCGTTTCATGTCTATCTATGGGGTGCTGGGAGGAGACTTTGGGCTTATAGGCCCGCTACCTTTTGACTGCATGGCGCCATAAGGGCCCACGTAGTGTTATTAGAGTAGTAAGCAGGGCTTAGACTGTCATGAGAGTATAGATGGTGGTCGGCTCAAGTGGGAGATTTTTGGTTGGGGGCTCAATTTCTTCTTTTATATATCGAGTAGGGCTTCGGGCGACTTTTTATGCCACCTGACTATACTACTAGTAGTATGTAAAAGAACCCGATGTCTGTCGATCGTAAATAAATAAAGTGTCTTGCTTTTATTTACTTGCCTGTTATCTCGTTCAAATTTGATCGTCAAGCCGATAGTATACGTGGCGAGCCTGGGACGCCACAACTCTGACGCTGGAATGCAATCTCGGACACGACAAGGAATCGTCACCTTGGCTAAGCACTCCTACACTTTCAAAAATAATAGGATGGTAGCCTTCCATTCCATAATGGACTTTTACCCCATTTTTTTGTGAGGTATTTTATTAAGAATATAGTTGGCAGTTAGAACTGCCTCCCTCAGAAGTTTTGAGGTAAACCAAAACGTAAGAGCATGGCGTTAGCCATCTCCTTTAGAGTTCTATTCTTCCATTTAGCTATTTCATTTTGCTACGGAGTATAAGGTGCAGTTGTTTGGAGAATTATTCCCAAACTTCATACAACCGTTTAAATTGGAAGAATTATATTCTCCTTCTCTGTCAGACCTAAGTACTTTGATTCATCTATCAAGTTGATAATCAACCTCATTTTTATATTTGATAAACATGCTCGTAACCTCATCTTTGCTAGTTAACAAATAAACATAGTAAAATCGAGTATAATCATCCACAAAAGTGATAAAGTACTTCTTTCCACCTCTACTTATACAAACTTTAAATCACATAGATCACTATGGATTAGTTGTAGAGGTTCACTTGTTCTTTCAATAGAATTGAAAGATTTCTTGGCAAACTTTGCTTCAACACAAGTCTCACACTTGTAAGAGGCATCCAACTTAAATTTGGAAGTGGCCTCAAGTTGGCTATCTTCTTCATTTTACCATAGTTTATATGTCCTTACCTACCATGCCATAGATAAGAAGACACAACAATATAAACTGAAGACTTCTCTTTATTAATCGTCTTTGGGTACAAGAATTTTGAATTTACATCAATAACAGCCGCATTGGCTCTAAACAGATCATTACTCAAGTATCCTTTCTCCACATACATTCCCCCTTTAGAAACTACAAACTTGTCGGATTCAAATACAATTTTGAAACCCTTCTTGACAAGTATGGGGCCATAAATGAGATTCTTCCGGTCTTTGGTACATGCAGTACATTCAACAAGGCAATCTCCTTGCCATAAGTGAACTTCAGGATCACCTTTCCTTTCCCGATAATTTTTGCTGATGTAGAATTAGCCATATAAAGCATTTTATCTTCCTCAGCCTTCTATATGATGAGAATAGGTGTTTGTCCACACAAATGTGATTTGTGGCATTTGTGTCTAACCACCAGTTGGTTTTGTTTAACATCAAGGATACCCGGACACCACCACAACAGTCAATCTCTCGTTATCTTCCTGCTCTGCCAAATTCAACTGCTTGGATACACCACCGCACTTACCTCTGTTCGGACGTTTCTTACAATCCTTAGCACAATGGCCAAACTTATTGCAAATAAAACATGTCCTTTGAAATTTCTAGAATTGTACCTTCTGCTTGGCTTATCCTTAAAAAGACTTCTTTCTTTTTCCCAATTGCTTGGAATTAGAAGACTCAACAATGTTAATCTTTGGTGCAACAGGAGGGTTCAACATGAGGGTTTGCATTCCTCCTATTGTCCTCCTCGATTTTAAGGCGCAGAATGAGATCTTCAAGGCTCATCTCTTTCCATTTATACTTCAAATAATTTTTGAAGTCTGGCCAGCCCGGAGGTAACTTCTCAATAATAGCTGCCACTTGGAATGATTCACTGAGTGACATTCCCTCAGCAAAAATGTCATTCAGACTTATTTGCAATTCCTAAACCTGACTCATGACATATTTAGAATTTATCATCTTGAAGTCTAGGAATTTTGCAACCACAAATTCTTTGTGCTGCATCCTCAGTCTTGTATTTTTTCTCTAAGGACTCCCATAACTGTTTGACAGTTTCAATATTACAATAAATATTATAAAGGGAATCTACCAAACAGTTAAAAATATAATTTCGGCATAGGAAGTCTCCATGCTTCTAAGCCTGCAACGCCCCAAGCGTCGTGACATCTTGCTCATCTAGATTAATTATCAGGCACACTTTCAATAAGTACTTGACCAGATTCAGCATGGTCAGATAGAATAACATTTTTTCTACCATTGCTTGAAGCCCACACTAGAGAATTTTTGTGGTTTCTCATTCGGTGTATGAGATGGTATTATCAAGGAACAAATCCAAGTTCGACAAATCATGAAGCGATTCCACTCACTATAGGGTGTCGGGGGGGCCAATTATGGAGACGCTCCACTTGCTGGTCATCGAACCACACCCCGCGGAGAACCATTCCACCGGCCAAAGTCGCAGCGATCACGAGCAATGTCTCACAGAATGCGCGAAAACTGGATGTTAACAAATCAGGAAGGGATTCGGAATCGGACCTCGGAGCTGCTTCTGGAGGAGAAGACTGGCTTGATTCGAAGCCATCACCCGCCGATTATTAAGGGAGGGAAGCAAAAATCACAGGGAGTCTTCGTCGAGCGAGAGGTGCAGAGTCGATTTTGTAGACGGACCTAAATAGCTTTCTGGGAAGCTTGAAGAGAAATATATATATATATATATATATAAGGGCAAAAACAAAAAATAATAAAGATAATAATAAAACAAAAAATAATAAAGATAATAATAATGTTTTTTAATAATTTGAGTGAAGAAGGATTACGGGGTAAAAGGGCAAACATGCTGACGGCATCGTATCATCCTAACTTCTTCTTCTTTTTCTTTTTTCTTTTTTTTTTTTCCATTTTTGTCCGGTGGCCAATCATCAATCGGCCACAGGCCACGGGCGATGGCCGACAAGGGCTGGCAATGAGGGTAAGGGTCAGCCTCGTTGGTGCTCTCTCTTGCCTGTCACCGGTCGAAAGATAAAAGAAAAAAATTATTAAAAATTAATCATGCTAGCATTGATTGTGCCACTAATAACTATATTAGATGTCTGGCGTTCACTTTAACGATTTCTAGCCAAACCAAATTGATAAATCGCCAAAATTTTTTTGAAATTATATTGATCAAAATCGAAAAATTTATAATTGAATTGCAGCAAATATCCCCGAATCAATGCACAGAAGAAGAAGCAACAAGCGACACATCAATTAAAATTAACGTGGGGGTCTGATAATGCTGCTCGGAAGGCATTATGTGAGCAGAAACACAGTAACAACATCGGAAAGTACGAGTTCTTTGCACTAATGATGGACATTCGTGACTATGTCCAAGGCGAGGAGGCTGCGTTGCAGAGGAGACTTCTCCGTTGACAAGGAACGTAAGAAATCGAGTTGTCTCCAACATGAGCGGTGGGAAGATCGGAGCGTGGAGAGGGGGGGGGCCTACTTTCGTGGCTGCGCCTCCGGATGACTTCTCGATCCTTCTTAGGCTCGAGTCCCTGAGACAAGCGCGGGCCGTACCGACGTCATTCGCGGACTATTTTCTGTTCATTGGGGATCGACCTTGCCCAGCGCTGACCGACGGGCGTAGGGCCAAGAGATGACGGTGGTCCGAACGCGGGAAAAAATGTAGAGCATGTCCTAAATCTATTGTATTGGTGTCGATTCAATCATAAACCTTTTATTGGTGCCAATTCAGTCATAAATCTTTTATATTGATATCAATTTAGTCATAAACCTTTTATCGGTACCAATTCAGTCCTAAACCTTTTGCACTGATGGCAATTCAGTCTTAAATCTCTTGCATTTCTGTCAATTGAGTCAATGCCATCAGCCTTAAATCTCTTGCATTTCTGTCAATTGAGTCAATCCGGCCAATTTTGACCGAAAATCACTGACGTAGATGTTGGTTGCACTACATGACATAGTTGGCACTGATGTAGATATTTTTTAATATATATTTTTAATATTTTTAATAATTAAGAGAATAGAAAAAAAATCGAAAAAATAATTTAAAAAATTGTTGAAAATATTAAAATAATATTCACATTGGCGCTAGTTGTGTTGCGTAGGACAAACCGACTTTCACGTCATTGAATTTCTGGCCAAAATGGAAGACTGACTCAATTAACACAAATACAAAAATTTTATAACTGAATTGACACCGACAAAAGATTTAGGATTGAATTAGCACCAATGCAAAAGATTTAGGACTGAATTGATACATATGCAAAAGGTTTAAGATTAAATTAGCACTAATAAAATATTTAGGATTAAATTGATACAAATGCAAAAGGTTTAAGACTAAATTGATATCAATAAAAAGCTTAAGACTAAATTGGTACAAATGCAAGAAGTTTAGGACTTTTTTTGACAATTTTCTCCCCGAACAAGAGCAGCGACCGCATGATGCGCTCTCGGTACTCAGCTCAGGCGTGGACCGAGCAAAGAACATGCCCGTGCCGAATAAACTTTTGAAGGAACTCTTGCCTCGTCTCGTTGATCAGTGGGCTCATGAAAATTGATCTCATGCTTGGAGACAAGCCACCTGCTCAAGTTCCTCACACAGGATGACCCCTTCGGAGCTAGCTGAGTTCAGGCTCCCTTTAATTTTTGGAAAATGAATATTTCTTAAAAGACAATCGAGTAAAATAATTAATCAATGAAAAAATATTTTATCGTCGATAGCAATTTATATCTAAATATAAATTGCATTTTGTCCATCAATTTCTATAAGAGATACGGGAGATCATTCTTTTTAAAAATATTTTTCAAATTTTCCATCTTAATCATCCATCCATCGAAAGCCCCTCACGGTGGCCCAATCTTGTTGCGGACGAAGAGGAATGGGAGCCTAAGCTTAGGTGTTAAGTACATGGATCATGATAAAATTGAATTAAAGAACGAGGTTAGTTTGATTCAAAGAGTTCCATAACCAATTGAATTTAAGGAAAGTTTAAAGACTAAATTGAATATCGACAAATAATACAAGGGATACTCTTGACATTACTTCTGAAACTAACAATCAATTTTTTTTGGGTCACGATAGGACGAAAAAGAATGAATAATCTCGATGAAAAATTACTTTAATGTCAAGAGTGCAAGTTAGAATGCGGAGTGTGGATCATGTTGATATGATACAATGCTTGAACTCAATTAGACTCGATTGAGTGATGAAGATTCCGCGTTAATCTCATTAAACTTGCAAGTTTTATTTCTTAAGCTTGGAGCAAGATTTCCTATTCCGACTTTCCCCATAAACTCAAGCTCTAGTTTAAGCATTTGTCTTAAAAGAAATGCCACTTTTTTTATGGTATGTATAAGTATAAGCTCAACTTCATTTAAAAGTGGGCTCAATTTGAACTTGATTTCTTTATACTGGAGGCATTTCGAAGAAAAATTGAAATGAGGTGGAAATGGAATGGTGAAAGGAATGAATGGAAAGAGGAATAGACAGATGGGTAGTCACAAGCAAGGAAGCATGAACACTTTTCGAGAGCCTCCATGTCTTGTCCAACTTGTGTTGGATATTAACACGCATCCGATACTCTCCGACACATCATCAGCTTTTCGAATATACCAACAACATGTAAATCCAGCATCCCAACGCATCATTCCGACACGCATGACGTCAATTTAAACATTTTCAATAAATTAGGGGCCAAAATGTAAATCTATCAAAAATATATATACTTAAGTCATATCCTAGCAACCTAAAAACTAAGATACCCTACCACTCTCAAAAAAGCGTTATCGTGCTCAATGCCTATATTTTTATATGCACATGATAATTTTTCTTTTACATATAAATATATTTAATATACGACGTTTCTTGATGGCGTGTCGTGTCCATGCTACTTAGGTCACAAGTCCTTGGTCAAAGACCCGCATCGGTATCTTTAGTCCCTATGATCTAACTTTGGTGGAGTTTGTATGGTGAAATAATTTTGATAGAATTTGACAAGCTTCTGAACCTATAGACCATCTCCATGGAGGTGATTAACAGAGAGCCCCAATTAGTAGAAAAAAAAATTTCATCCAAATGAAATATTCAATTTCATTTAAATCGAGATGTATATGCAACACTGCTGTAGCTATGAATGAATAAGCTGAAGGAATCAGATTTCTATCTCCAAGGAAGAAAAACAACTTCCTAGGGAAAAGTTTTCTGAATTTTTCAAAAAATAAACTAATCCATGAAAACATTTTGGTCACTAGACATAAAGAAAATAAAGGAAAAAAGGAAGAAAAATAAAAAAAAATATAATTGAAAATTCTAATGTTTCGATAATTTCTCCTAACAATTTTTCTATATTAAATAGCTGAAATATTTTTTATTTATTTTCAGGTTTTAATAAAAAATAAAGAATATTATTATTTTCTTTTAAAAAATGACTTCCTAAAAATATTTTATTTTTTACGAAACAAATGAATCTTTAAATTAAATATCAACCGATCAAAATAAAAGTTGCAAAATCCCTTGGCCGAGGCTAATGGTTTCTCCACTTCTGCAATCGCCTAAAAGTTGCAAACATCACATGGAAAAACTAGATCACGAAACATATCTATGAACTATGATGACATGATTGGATGACATCTGACGGCCACTAAGGGCCTGTTTAATATTATTTCTGCTTGATTCTATTCTCTAGAACAAAAAAAATAAAAAATATGTTCAATAACTTAAAATTATTCTGATTCTACTACTGAAAATAATTTTGTACCAAAAAAAAAAAAACAAAAACAAATTAATTCTAAAAAAATCACACAAAAGAATGAAATCTCAAGTATTTTAAAAAATTAAATTCACGTATGCTTTCACGTGAACTTCTAAACTTAAAAAAAAAATTAAAATCAGATTTAAAAATTTACTACTTTTTTTTAAAAAAATTAAATTTTAAAATAAGCTTTAAAATTTTAAAAAGTTTAAAAAATTTTTAAAAAGGAGGGAAATTAAAAATTAAAAGATCTATTTTTTAAAAAAATATAAATGGGGGCAATTAAAAAATGTAAAATTTTAAAAGGCTTAGAAAAATGAAGAATTTTTTTAAAAAATTCTCACCACCTAGTTATTCCTAAAACATAAATTTTTTGTTATTACCAAACACATTTCTATTTAAAAATAAAATTTTCATGCAGTTACTAAACGAGTTTTGATTCTCTAAAAATCATCTAAAAATAATAATAATAAATATTATAATAATCAAAATCATTTTTTTAATCAAAATCATTGCCAAACAAACCCTAAATTACTTTCTTTTGACGCACCTTCGGCCTTCAGGTCACAATGGCCGTCATTTTTGTGTTTCTCTACAGATTGCTTTACGCTGGTGTTTCTGTGCTTGTGAATGTGCCAATAACATTAGGATTCCGATGACAGAAATTACCTATAACTGGCCAGTGGTTCATCATGAAATTTCAGCTACTCCCATAGTAGATCCCGAATGACCATCACGGCAAGGGGAAAAAAGAATTCACCCCTCTAGGCAGGCGAAAGTTGTCACAGACCAGAATACAAGCACATGTTAGGAAAGGACAATGCAATGCAGTTACCCAAAATTCCTAAGCATTGGCTTTTTAATTCAAAACACCAATATGGATACAAGCCCAAGTCACAGGACTAGGCAGCGAATACGGCGATATTAGGATTAGGTACTCAGCTGAGCAAATGTCCCAAAAAGATGAAAACAACATTATATACCCAAAAACAAAAATCACGGAGCCCTTGACATCTAACGAATCCCAATTAGAATATAAGAGAGGCAACCGTTGCACGTGTTGGCCGTCACCTCAACAGGTCTTCTTGGCCAATGGCAAAACACCTGGGACATAACGAACCCAGCAGATTCCCAAACTCAATCCACATTGTAAGAAACGAAAACCATATAGAAGGAAATCACGCACAATTGCACAATTTGAGCAACAGACCACTAGAAGTACCATACACAATCATCAGTGCATGTGATGATTGCTCAACACGTAAGTGAACCGCATGAATGCACATGCAATGAATGAAGAATTCTCCACAGCCTTATGAATTGGCTGCAACCAGAAAGTCTTCCCTCCTAGGAAGAAGTCTTACGTTACAGAAGAAAAAACTAAAACAGCTCCAAGAAGAAGAAGTAAAAGTAAGTGGTCATAACATTTCTTGAGACCGTCTCACACAGCGAGCAACTTTCTTCCTGAACTCACTCCGGTTCTCCCTCCATTCCTTCTGCAGTACAAGTTTAGAATGACGCAAAAATAAGTCCTGAATAATTGGCAAGTACAGCTACCACAAGCCCGCAATCACCACCCAAAAATCTTTAAAAATGCATCTCTCAATCTACCATACTAGCCTCAAGAATAGAAAAATCTAGCAGAAAGCCTTTTGAATATGATGCAGAAAGCTCCAACCAAAACATAGAGCAGCCTAGTCCCATCCATAAATCACAGAGATTTGGGCCCCACCGCACAAGAAGTTTTACCAACCACACACATGCACAGGTATGCATTTACTTCCTGGTCGAGGGATAAAAAGGCTTCTATCAAACAAAGATAAATCAATGCCTCCAATTACGCGTACTGCATACAATATTTTCTTACTTCAAGGAGGATATATCCAGCTATTCATACGAAGGCAGAGAAACAGGATTTTACTGCTGCTACAACAATCAGAAGATATAGCTCCCAACATGTTCCTCCTACCAATACTCTACCAAATACCATAAACACATTTCTCATTAGATATCCTCAGAACAGACAAATCCTTGTTCCTACATGCAGGTGAATATCTACAAAACTGGACATAGTTGTCCCAACAGTAAGAAAAAGAGGAAAACTACCGCAGCTTCAACATTTGCTGGAGATTCGTCATTGGGACTGGAAAGCATCGATATAATACTTAAAACTATGCTCTCAACCTGCCAAGTAGAGAGACATCAGTCACTACATAGAATTATGAAAACATGAACCATGTATAGCAACTGAGTGTTTTCTGATCCAAAGCAAGGAGAATGAGGAAAAGGCCGTAATAAAAGCAGTCAAACCCTAACTTTAGTGTGTCAAAGTCAATCAGGGAAACAGGAAAACAAGGCTACAAAATTTTTGAAAGTATTACTAGGCCTGAACCATGATGAATATTATAGGAAATTTATCAAATCTTTCATTTCAGTATCATTAGCTCTTGCAAATGCAACGTGAACATTCAATAATTGAGAGTAAAATGTCAAATACTTCCTCCAATCCAATAAACTAGGTCATCAAATTACGGGTAAATTTTTTCTCCTCCACAGGAAAATAGATGCCCCAAAGTCCCCGATAATACACTCACCATATATACCACCATTTCCACAAGACGTGCTTTCTACTAAGTTTTCTACATTAATAGCATGCAACTCGTGCAAAAATTGTACCAACTAAATGACTTGACTTTCACATTTCATGTTTCTGTAATCCACATTATGGCAAAAATATAATGCTTTGCATGAATCAAAATAGTGCCGGTACAGTGTCCGGTGTTCCTCAGTACTTTTGTTGGGCATATTTACAAAGCACCCAGGATACAGCTCCCTATGGCATCCATCTTCGTAGAATACACTTAGCCATGGATAAAAAAGCCCCTGCTTCCACCAAATGCAAGTGTTTAAGGGGATCCCCCATCTTCAAATCATAGGCTCACTACCTTTTATTCATATGAGCCACTACACCCTCGCGTTTCTTCCAAATCTAAGGATGAAAGAGTTGAGCTACCACACATGGTTTGTTTCCAAAAGTGCCCCCACTCAGAGAACTCTATAACATTTTCCAAATAGGTATTCTGAATTCTAACGAATCTGACTTACAGCCAGGAAAGCATCTGAAGTCCCAAAATTGATGCTCTTTCAATGGAACAGATTAAAAAGTGTCACACAGGGAGAGTTTCTGACACCTCATACATCTGATGCATGTCAAGGACTGAAAGACCAATCCTATATCCACTATAGCAAATGTTTCTCAGTAGATCACCTTCATCATGGGACAAGTGATGTACTTCAGCATGGGGGTATCAACTACAATACCATCTTCCACTTGTAACATAAGTTTTATCTTAGTTTAAAGCTCTCCGTAGTCACAGAAGGCAATTACATAAAAAGGAAAAAGAATCATCTTTTAGGTCCATTTGTATCCTGTAAGTTGAAACACTGCAAAATCCAGCGAGGCAAACTCACACAATGCGTTATAGGCTAGTTATAGTTGAAGAGCCATGGACTCTAAGAGGTTTCTTCAATATTCATCCACATTTTCGTATCTTTCAATTCTAGTACGCCTTTTTGGTCCAACCACCATAAGCAATTCTTAATGCAACCCCTCATTGCTTATCTAATGGCGAAGATGGCACCATAAAATGACCAAACATCAAAAGATAGACTTCAACCATATGATGCACATATTCAGAGAAGATGTCATTCTGAGAAATGGAGGGTTAAAAGCTCGAGCATGGAGAGCCCCAGAAAACCCCCCATTGTTAGGAAGACAAAAGAGGAGCCAAAGCAAGATACGATAGTCTATTACTTTGACTCCAGCTTAGTAATGTTCTACTGCCAGTCTTAGTAACATAACTAACCCATGCATATTTAATTCATAGGCCCCAGGTCATACTAAACCAACTCAGGCAAAAGGCTAGTAAAACACGTTCCTGTGTACTTAATGAGTAAAATTGCAAAAGATCATAATTTCATGATCAAAAAATTTTGAGGTAAATTTGAGAAAAAAGCATCGAAGTACAATTAAGCATCTCAAGATCAGTGTAAAGGCATGATTTATAATGATTCCCATCAAAGCTTCGGGTTGTGTTGCAGGCGCCATATGTCATTTTCAGCTTGTTATTGCATTCGTGGCCTACTCAACAAGAGATTCTATCAAGCACAAGATAAAAAGCACTTGGATCGCTACACACCAGCTATTCTCCTTTCCCCACAAAAAGTAAGGCACAACACCAAGGGTGCTCATTAGATTGCAAGCATGTGATGGCGGATATCCCTAAGTAAAGAGGATCCTTGAATACACCAAAGAAAAACCTGAAAAAACTCACTCATTGAGAGTCGAAACTCGTCTGCATTCAGAGTCAGCCTCTCAGCTTTGGGCAATACCATGGAAGGTGGTTAACAGATTATGGTACAAATTGTAAATTTACTAAGAAGAGTATGAAGTCATGAAGAGAACATGTTCAATATAAAGACTTACGTGTGACATGGAGCCTCGTTCGCTTGCCCGCTCATATCCCATTTGTTGGATTCGTCCACCAATGTGGATGGAGAATCGAATCAACTTTTCCATCAGCATAAACAAAGTTTACAGATGGCAATGTTTAGGTAGTTTAGAATAGCTATGAAAGAGCAACTAAAAGCAGTAATGCCACGGTCTCCGTTGGTAGAAATTGCTCTCACCATTTTGGATTCCAAACTCAGATGTAAACCTCACCTTGGAGGACTGACAGGATAGTTTGGCTGAAATCTCATTATTGCACTAAAAAACCTCCTTCACTGCCATAGAGATGTGAATGCAGAAAATGTCCAAATTTTTCCTTCAGTACCAAATAGACTTTGGATAAACAAAAGAGCTAGATAAAGTGGGCCAGTGCCCTTCATCAGCAGGGTGATGGGAGAACCGCGAAATAACGGGTGAGAAAATTGATAATACAAGAACACTTAAGTAGCCCTCCTTCTAAAGCCACCATATGTCTCAAGCTATAGCTGGTGTCCCCAAGATCACAACATGATTTGAAAAAAACACAAATTCGAAGAATAAGACCCAAAACAACCGGCAATATGAGATATTTTAACCTACATAATGTCCCTAAGAACTGCCCCCATGCATACACTTAGTCCCTCATGAAAACCTTGTCTCATACTGAAGTACCAACAAACAAGTAAGGTAGTACTGTCCCCACAGGAACGACCAAAAAAAGAATATAGACTGTTAAACAAACCGCTACGTTCTTGTCACAAACTATATACTCTAGTTCAAGTATGCCCCATCAAAGTTGGAAAGTACGCAGGAATTGATCTAAATCCTATCACCTCAGCAGTCCCAGGTAATATATCAAGTAATATCCATCAATTTGGAACCATTAAGTCTGAGCATTTGGCATCCAAGTCATACCCTTCTTTTCCATGGTCCCATAACCCACCGCCACGTTCTAGTCCTTTCAACAACTAATCATCTCCTCATTCAGCTGCCAAATTTTTAACATTTAAGACGCACCATACAGAACAGTACTTGGGAGACCGAAGCATCATGACAGTCGGCGAAATCCAGCTCCAAATAAAGAGATGCCCAATTGAAACACCTCGTTTCTACGGTCAATATAGCAAATGGATCCACTTTTTTTAAAACCTTCCAACACTTAATCAAAAGCAGCACCTTTGTAGAACAAAACCAAACCATCGATGCCACCAATCAAATATTTTATACCGACGAGAGAAACCTTCAAACTTCATCACGACCATCACTTCGTGCTAACAAATCACAAAACGGTTCCCTCACTATAGGGTTGCGGAGGGCCGATTATGGATACGCCTCCACTCGAACACGATTGGTCTCGTCGACCAAACCCAGCGGAGAATCCATCCACCGGGTTCCTGCAAAGATCTGCGGCGATCACAGACACGGACGCGAATCATCATTCCCCCAAAAGAATGAAAAGAAAAGAGAGGATAAACCCTAAACGAACTGAAGACGAAATCGGGAATGATTCAAATCGTACCTCGGAGCTGCTTCTGAGGAGGGAACCTGGCTTGATTCGAACCATCACCCAACCGATTATTAAGGGAGGTAAGCACGCAGGAAACGTAACTTCGCCCCAGAGAGAGAGAGAGAAGGAGACGGTCCGTAGTCGCAGAACGCTCAAAGCCTGACTGGAGAACTTCCTCAGATGGAAGAAAAATATAAAAAATTGCAAAAGGAAACAACATTAAAATAAATAATTATTTTTAGATAATTTTGATAAGAGGATGATCGGGTCAAAAGCAAATGATTATCAAGTTTCGGTTGCTTTCACTTGCCGCTGATGCAAATTAGGTGAAGATGAACATTCGCTGTGTTTAAATAAGAATTAGGGATACGTTCATCTCAATCTTCTCCTTTTCCGTATCAATTGAATGTACAACTAATTACGCGATTTTAACAAATTTAAAATGTTTGTTATTCCATTATTTAGTAAAATTTTCGGTGGAGGAGGACTAGCGGTGCCAAAGGGACAATCTCGGAGAAAATCAAATCCGTCGGATTATCAAGTTTCGATTGTCACTTGCTAGTTTATTAGACTGGAAAGATGAATATTCGCTGTGTTTTTCAAAATAAAGAAATTGGATAGATTTACTTTAATCTTATTCTTTTTCGGTATCAAATTGATGCCAACAAATACCACCCGATTTAAAATAATTTTAATATTTTTTTTTCAGATTATTTTTGTGAGGAAGTCCAGGATGCATAGATTTTTTTTTCGTACACCTTCTAATGAACTCTTTTAATTGACTATAGCGACTTAAATAATTCTAATACCAAGTCGACATCGATTTGTTTATATTTTGTGGTTTGCTGCTTTTGGCCGGAACGAGATTATGTCATAAAAAACAATAGTAAAAATGCTTACTTCCTCTTGCGACTTTCCATCATTAGCTGCTCCTAGGGCTCAATAGCAATCGCGAATGTAGATTACATCAATCCTACTACGAAATCAGGAAACAACATCAAATTGATATAGCTATGCGTATTCATGATTAATTAATACCACCTTCGCAACAATCGGGGCAAATACTGAAGACCTTCGAATCACGATATCTATTTGGAAGACTTCAAAAGAGCTACTGTTTTAAACCAGGACCTGGCTTAGTTTGACCTTCCCCAAAGTGTGCCGGTAGATGGCCAGTAAACCACCGGGGGAGGCCAAAATCGGCTGTGCCACCACACTTGTTGAATCCGTTTCCTTCCACACTGTGGACTCTCATTTTCAGTTTTCAAATTTGTGTTCCACGAGGAGAACACTTGCTTAATCCGATTTTCCAACCTTTGACTCCCCATTCTCAGTTTTTTCCAATTTGTTTCCCACAAAAGGAGATCTGTAGTGTTGAGCGGAACCC
>JAGVVM010003441.1:0-31223 GCA_019149425.1 Psidium friedrichsthalianum
GAGACGCGGAGGGAGAGAGAAGTTATGCTGTGAGCGAGCAGACAGAGAGATGAATGGGCAGTGGAGAAAGGATAAAGAACACTCTCCCCCATTCTCGAAAGGAAAATGTTTTGAGCAGGCTATGCCCTCAGAGAGAGAGAGGAGAGAGAGTGAGAGAGAGGGGGTGTTTATGCTGACATTAGTGCATGTATAAAACTGACGACCCACTTGAAAGGAAAGGAGGGCCACTATTTTCTTTTTTCCCCTTCTCTCTTTCTTCTGCGAAAAGGCCTGAACTTTGTGTAAGCACAAAACTCGGGAGACCAAACTGGGTGTTGTTTGTTTGTTTCACTCCCACTTACAGTCTTTTTAAAGGGGCTAAAACTCACCCACATAAAGGATCATCATCCACTCTTTCCTTCTCTAGAGTTTAGAGAGAGAGAAGAAAAGGGTTTTTTGCGTTTGGCCATACACTATTGACAAGGTTAGGAACGAGAGAGACAGAGAATGGAGGCTGGTTCACAAACAGCACTAATTCGTCTTCCTGTTTGATGGCTTTTGGAGAGAACAGTCACCACAGTGGTGGTGGTGATGGGCTATGCCCGATGATGATGATGATGATGCCCATCAACACCATAACCTCATCATCCCATCCCCATCTCCATCATCAACACCATCACCATCATCAAAACCTAAACACCAGCACCCACCAGTACTTTCTTGACCAAACAGCTCGTAATAGCAGCAGCGGTTCTTCTCCGATTCTTGAGACCGCAACAACAACAATAGCAACAACAACGCAGGTGGTTCAGGCTCAGGCTCAGGCTCAGGTTGTTTCTTTATGGACAACGATGTCAAGGCCAAGATCATGGCTCATCCTCACTACCACCGCCTTCTCTCAGCTTATGTCATTGTCAGAAGGTGAAAGAAATAGCCAAAAAAACCCTACTTTCTCTCCCTCGCTCTCTGGCTATGCTCCTTCTTTGTTCAGATGTTCATATCAGTGAGAAAAGAAGCTAATTGTCTCCTCAAAAAACAGTAGAAGAGGAAAGATAAGGACCCGAGGAGAGGAAAAGGAGAGTTCTTTCTGTCACACTCAACTTGGCTTTTCCTTTTCTTATTTCTTTTATGGGTGTTAATTTAGTCAAACTGGGACGACCATGACTTGATAGGGTTAGTCTTTGTTGTTTCTTTCGCATTTTTCCCCATCTTTGAAGAATTTATTTGTGCAAGCAGACGGACGGCAGTCATATCTCGAAGAACGGAGTTCATTACTTTCCCTGATAAACAATTTCTTTCCCTTCTCTTTCTTGTATAATACATAGTTGTCCTAACAATACTTGCGGGGTGTTGTTCAGCAAAATGAAAGAAACCCTTTTAAGGTCGAAGTGGATTTGCTTTTTCCTCAGACCCTTTTGGGTGATCTCGACAAGAAAATCTCCGCAGTTTCTATCAGAGGTCTTTTACTAGTATGGCGTTAAATTGTAACCTACATATAGGTGGGAGCTCCGCCTGGGGTGGTGCGAAGTTAGAGGAAGCGTGTGCATCGGCGGCGATAATGGCCGGGAACACCGGATGAGCAACACAGGTTGCATCGGTGAAGACCCAGCGCTTGACCAGTTCATGAGGCCTACTGCGAGATGCTGACCAAGTATGAGCAGGAACTCTCCAAACCCTTCAAGGAGGCCATGCTCTTCCTCCAGAGGATCGAGTGCCAATTCAAAGCGCTCACTCTTGGCGTTCCTTCTGATTCTGGTACTAATTTTACCCATCTTCTTCTCTGCTTATTGTCGCTCTAACTCGTACCTTTAAATGGGTTTGGATATGATCCAAACTCAGCGTTCACTTTGGAAACGGTCGTGAGCTCGATCTGGGATGTCAATCTTTTTTTCTTCCCCATTTTGATATGGTTTTCATGTTTAACCCCCATGCACGTCAACTGTGAAGAGCTCGGTTTTCAAAAATGGTGGTTCTTTTGTTCTTCTTCTTACAATATGCTTTTGCTCTCTGGTTAATATCCTTCTCTGAATTGGCCTTTTGTTCTCGGTTATATAACTTTGCTTTTGTGCGTCTGCTAGGTTTTTCAGTTTAATGTACGATGTTTCTCTTCATGGAAGGAAGAGGAATGGCACAACTGTTAACTGCTGTTTCTCTCTTCTTGGAATTTTGTGTGTATAATGTGGTTTTTCTCTTTTGTTTCGTGCATCATTACTATTATTTGACTATTTAGTAGTTCCATGTTAGCCTTTCGTATTGCACTTTTGAAGTTATCTTGGGAATAGGAAATATTTTGCTTGTCCTCCAGTTTCACATGAACGATAAATCATTGGTTAATTCAAATAGCTAAACTTGGGGTTTTTTTTCATGTCGACGATGTGAAGTTTTAGAAATAACACTTGGTTCTCTGATGGGCAAGAATAAAATATGCGAACTAAACAAAGATTCCTTGTATATGCTCATTGATGTTGCAGTGAGTAGATATGAGTTGGTACTAGTTAATTTGATCTAGGGTTTCTGTCTATTTAGGGTTTGGATCAATGAGAGCAAATGTTTGCTCTAACTTTATTTGACAGATTCTGTTTAAATTGCTTCCTGTTATTTTACTCTCAAATGCCTTCATATGTGTAGCTTTTGCTGTTTTTGAGGCGTGGTGTGGATCACACTCTTAGGAACTGTTCAATTATACCTATGGATATACACATGTATAGATGAGTAGAGAAAAGACTGTTCAATACTTCTTCTACATATATGTCACGCAACCGATGGCTTCCAATGCATACATATTAGGATGATGTGCAACATCTGAATTTTGGATGATCTACAACCAGGGGTTCTCTCAATTGCCGCACAATTATTAAATCTCAAAATGCACTATTTTGGTTCATCAATAATGGTCAACCATTATGTGCTCGGGATATCTTTTGCAATTTTGACTTATGCTTTGTTGCACGTGTGTGAACCTTGAGACAGCCTAGAGTCCATTTATAAGTCAGAAGCTTCTTATAAGCCATCCGTTTATATCCAATTTTACGCTCAGTTTCAAGATTGGGTCAGTTGATGATTTACATGTGCGGGAACGATTTGTACACTTTTGCTGACACTCATTGTGGTGGCAATTGACATAGCAATCTTTGGCATGAAGATATGCTCCTTTTGCTTAGTTTAGTTAGTATTTGGTGCAAATGGCATAGAAGATTCTATAGAGGATCATCGGTTATTGTTCTGCCCTTTGGTGTGTCCTTTGCGTTTACTCTCTTCAATGTGATTGATGCTAATCTGTAATCTCATTGAGTTCATTCTTCAGATAAGTGAGATTCATTGATGACTTGTTTTATGCTATGCTACTTACGGTTTTATTTCACAAGTCTCATCTTTGCAGGTTGAGCCTTGGAAATGAGATGTGTCTGAAATCTGAATTTAAAATTATGAAACATTGTTGAGCATACACAATAACAGATTCGATCTCGATGACAAGGCCTTTCTGCATGGTTGACGTCATTTTCTAATAGAGTAATGCTAGACAAGCAAAATGATAGCGAAACTGGTATACATAATCGTAACAGGCCACACGATCATTTGTTATTTCTGTAGTAACGACCACAAAAAGTCATTATCTAGCACATAAGATCTGTATATTTTGTCTAAGGGTGTGCATTTTGTTGTGTTTTGGGGTGTGTAATCTGTTGTGAAAAGGTTTCGGTGATTTATATGCTAGTACTAGAAATATTGAGCGACTACGAGTAAATGGAAGCATCCTTTTTTACTCTAAAAACTAAATGCTGAAGGTGACACCTCTAAGCAGCCTCTTATTTCTACGATTTAAGTTGAAAAAAATGATGGAAACATCAAAAGAGCTTTTTGTTTGGTTTAACTCCAACCAAAACATGCCCTAGCTTTGTGCTTTAGCATTAGGTTTTAATTTCCAAACGAAAGACACTTTCTAATTTTTGTTTGTGGTGCAAAGGACATTTTAGTAAGTCTCTAAGGCACCTCGCAGACCCGAATAAGGGTTTAAAGCACAGCTAGCTGACAGTATTTGCACAACAACATTTTGGACTCGCTTTGTTTCCAACAGTGGAAAAAAGTATTTCCTAAGCAGTTTTTGGTTGGATTCATATTTCTTTGAGTTTTATCAATTGCATCTTCCTCTTCATAGAAGAATTATTCCTCTAAGAGCTGTGTGGGACAAATTTTATTGCAAAACTGGTGCTTTGGATTAAGTCGTAAATTATAGTAGCTTGTGGATTTAATATCTTTGAACATAAGGCAGTCGATGGCAAAACTGTAACTTAGGTAACTTACTTTTTACTTTTCCATCCTGAACATTACCACAATGATCTTAGATTCGTGCAAACAGCCTCGTTCCACTTTTCCAGCTATAGATATATGCCTCGTGTAATTTTTTTGACATTAAAATGCGTAAGTGAAACGGCCCAGTTTGGCCAAACCCTTGTACTATGAAATCACTTGCTTGATGTTAATTGTAGTGTCTCAAACTCTCATTTCATGTAGAGTGCCAATAATGCGAAGATGAATATATTATGTTGGATTTTGTCATGCATATGATTACCACAAATGATCTTACATTCGTGCAAACTGTCTAGATCGATCGATAGATCAACATTACTTATACTTTTGTCGGCTCATTATAACATAGTCTAAGTGGGCTCAAATGTTCGAAATTCATTAATTTCTTGTGGCATAGTCGCTGAACATGTGATCGGTGATGGTTGAATTAGCATTTCTCGTTATCATATCCAAAGGAATATCTGAATGAACAGGTTAGAAGCCTTGTATTGGACTATGAAGCATTTGATTTCTGATGATGACGAGTCAAAAAATTGGCTTGGGTCGTAGTTATTTTGCAAGGAAGTTTTAGAAGTCACATGTTATGTATATCTTGACCTTACTTCCTATTTCCTTTTTATATTAGTGTGTATGTAATACTTTTGCATTACTTGCTCGGTCTTGCTACTATGCACGAGGCATACCATCACTATTCTATATATTGTACATATGGACTTTAGTTTGATCTTGAATGCATATTTTGATTCATATAGTTTTTCCTGAGCTGTTGATAGCGACATAGACTTCACAAAATGCTTACTGTACTTGTTCATTTTTGCCAGTGGCTTTGAGTGAGGCTTTTGATAGGAATGGCTCTTCTGAAGAAGATGATGTGAACAACTTCATTGACCCCCAAGCAGAGGACAGAGACTCAAGACTCAGCTCTTGCGGAAGTACAGCGGATATCTCGGTAGCCTCCAGCAGGAGTTCATGAAAAAGAGGAAAAAGGGGAAGTCCCGAAAGAGGCCCGGCAACAGTTGCTTGATTGGTGGAGTCGACACTACAAATGGCCTTACCCATCGGTATTCATCTATCCTCTTCAACTCCACCATTCTTTTTCATGACCCAGATCAAAAGAAAGTTCTCCCACATAGATATTTATATGATAAAACGGGCATAATGGTTGTCATATATTATAATTTATGTATGGGCTTGAGATGAAATGTGCTGCTTTGATTAATCGGTTGCTTATGGCTCTCAGAGATATTATTTTCCCTGTCCATGTGGCATCCTCTTACTAGTAATTCTGCGTGCTTGCTGTGTACTTACATTAGTTCTTTAAGAGAACTCCTTATTGGTGTTCCAATGTTTCAACTTGTGTAACTGCCCTCCTTTCATGCAATACCTGATAATAATGTAAGCCTTACATGTGGGATCAAAATGTCCATTCAATAGAAACATGTCACCTCAAATAATTGAGATAGCGCCGCCACTTAGTGTAATTTATAAGTTATGGGTTATAAACGATCTCATTTTGCAGGCAGAAGTTTTGCCCTGCTCGAATAATGATACCCTCCTCGACATGCATGAATCACATGTTCTGCCTCACCCTTGTATTGGGTTTGTATTACATAATTTGCTTGCCAATGCCATTGCTCTAGACTCCGGGCACCTAAGTTACCTCATTTTGCATCAATAGGTATCTGAAAATTTTCTCGGGTCTTGTTCGAAATGACAGGAATCACAGAAACTAGCTCTAGCGGAATCAACAGGTCTAGATCAGAAGCAAATCAACAACTGGTTCATCAACCAAAGGAAGAGGCACTGGAAGCCATCGGAGGACATGCAATTTGTGGTAATGGATGCCGCGCACCCTCATTACTACATGGACAACATGTTCGGCAATCCCTTCCCTATGGACATCTCTCCAACCTCGCTTTGAAGTCGATGGTTAATATATGCTAATATTATTGGTCCCTAATGTCATGTGAGCTCTAAATGCGCTCTTTCCGAGTCTGTTGTAGACCCCCCTAATCATTTTATGGCAAGCTGTGAAGCTTATAAATATACTATGTAATGTGCCGGTTTGTGGCACATGGAAGTACCTGATAACATCGGGTAAGATTATAACCTGTTAGCTATATTTGGCGTTCATGTATGACTATGGTTAGTTTTGCGGCTTTGGCAAGGATGAATTTTTCTGGAAACCAAAACACAACTTGCTTTTTGGACATAATCAATCGCAAGTGGCACCGTAATACCATTCGATTCCTGACTTGTGAGGATGTGATGATGAATACTGATTCCGATCTGATTAAATCCAGGGCAGCGCGATCCTTTCAGGCGTTTAGGCACGGTGTACCAGTGCTCCGCGCGCTTCACCAATCGATATGCTGATGATTTGGGATTCCATTAGTAGTGCTTTGTCCGTGATGTTTGATCCGCTCTGACGGGTGACGGCTAACGTGTGAGACAGACCGCCGAAGGAGAATCCAAGCAAGCTTTGCTGATTTTCTGTCCCATCTCTTGTTGCAATAGTAATCATTAGTGCATATCTAAGGTTATGGCTTCTCCTGTATTCCCGGGTTTGTTGGCCATGAGCAGTCTGCTTTTATTCCAGGGAGGAGAGTTGGAGACTAACGCATCTTGCTTGCTCATGAGTTGCTTCACTGCAATCACATTGATTAGAAGGCACAAGGGTGTTCTACGAAGGTGGACATCGTGAAGGCTTGTGATATCGATCGAGCTGGGTCTCCTAAGGGCTGCCGCGGATGTTGTGGCTTGCCCCCGAGAAGAATCGTTCACCTCATCTCGCAGCGTGTCGCTTACAGCCGAGTTTCTCGGTGTTTCTCAATGAGGAATTCGTGGGTTTCTTCCCCAAAGCTCTTGGGACTCGTCAGGTAGATCCATCGTCTCTCAAGAATTACCCTGCAAGACTTGTTAGTGGAGCTTGTCTGCCGTGGCCTGTTCTCGTTACATAGTGAAAACTCAGCAGTCAGCAGCACTTATTAGTGTCGTCTCCTCGTGAGGGTTGAGAGTTGATAGTTTTCGACTTTCAGATGGAAAGATATCTCAAGGCCAATGCAACGACATGATGCATCATATTCTAGGACATTAACATTGTGCGAAATGTTAGGCTCACATCGTCGGAACTTAATGCTGATCTATCTTGGATGCTCGGTGGCTTACCTGGCAATATGAATTCGTGGCGTCTGATGTGCGGTGGCTCGTTCACGCCAATCGCAATGCATCGCGCGCAAGATCGGCTTTATCTACTTCTTCTCCTCAATCTCCTACTATGTATGTTCGAAAGCATCATGGTGTCGAGGAAAATGTAAAGAAGTAGCTCGCTTTTTGGATTCATCCCTCTTTCCTTGCTCACGAAATTTCTCCGAATTTCCCTAAAAAATTTCTTCAATTTCCCAGATAATAGCATGGTGCAGTGTCTTCCTATAAGTAACGATCAATGGAGAGAAAGATACAGATCTAAAGTTGAACTCGTTGCGAAGAGCCGGAGCCACTGGGCAAAGGAGAGTTGTTATCGAACTTACGGAACCCAGAATGCCAGTTCCAAGATGGCATCCCCATCTCTTAGTTTTGTGACCGTCGAGTCCCCTCTGCATGATTAATTCGGGCTTTCATCTCAATTGAAATACGGGAAATTACTAAAAAAGTCATAAACCTATTGCAATTGCGTTAATTCAATCCTAAATTTTGCCACGTACATAATTACAAGTGTTTTTTTTTCTTCCTTACCA
This sequence comes from Psidium friedrichsthalianum, assembly GCA_019149425.1. Lineage (NCBI taxonomy): Eukaryota > Viridiplantae > Streptophyta > Magnoliopsida > Myrtales > Myrtaceae > Psidium > Psidium friedrichsthalianum. The sequence continues at coordinate 8,025 of JAGVVM010003441.1, forward strand.
AAAAAAAAACACTTGTAATTGTGCACGTGGCAAAATTTTAATATTTTTTTAAAAAAATTGAATTATTTTTTGCTCTTTTTTTATTTTTCATTTTTTTGTTACAAAAGAAGAAAAAGACAGAAAAGATTATTTAAAAATTCAAAAAAATAAAATACAATAAAAAAATGTGCCACACTAGTGTCGGCCGGCCAAATGGAGTGAATTGGAGCAGTTGCAAAGATTGAAGACTCAATTGAAAAAAGAAAATTAGGACTGAATTGACCCAATTACAGTAGATTTAGAATCTTTTTGGTGATTTTTCCATTGAAATAGAATATATTTGAATTGATGTGCCCGAGCCTGTACGTGAGGCTGGTTAGTCTCAGTTGGTGCTATTTGGGCTGGGTTCTGTGGAGTAATGTTGATGGGCTTTTGTACGAGTGCTTTTGGATCTGAGCCCACTACGACCATGAATGACTCTACATGTCCAGTCCACTTATGCATTGTGCTAACTTCATGGAATTCTGTGATCAAGAATGCCTCCGTTAGAACTCTTTTATGGTGTTCAAAGATAGTACTCTGGACTCTGGTCGAAAAACTATTTTATATATCTTTTGAAATTATACATTTTTCAAGGCACCGATTGGGCAAGCCACGAGGACAATCAATGCATTGAAGCAATAAAGTTTAGTTAATTGGTTGCTTAACAAGTGTCATTGGGCATTTATTTGCAAGAATAAGCTTTTCATTGGGAATTACTGTATAGAGTAAAAAAAGTGATACATATTATTTCATCAAAGTACAAAAAGCAATGCCAAACAGACTAAATCTAGTTTATAAATTTCGTTTTTACAAAGTAATATGTCTATGATTGGTTCATTGAATATGACCCGCTTGTTTAAAAAGCCACTCACAATTCGACACACGACTCAGTAAATCAATTAGTCCCGAAAAGCCCAGCATAACACAAGTGAAAATTGAAAGATACGTGAACGTTGATTAAGATCCTAGCTAGTACCCAATATATATGTTCTCTTCAGGCCGAAGAAATTCATAGCATTTGTGACACATATGGTCGATGTTCCCATTCAATATATCCACATAAACATATAATAAAAAAGGGGAAAAGGAAATTAGAAGCATCAAAACCTTCGTACTATACTCACATTAGTGCCAAAACTTTGCACCGAATCACCTAGGTGTCACATTGGGAAAAAAAACGATCATTTAAGTGTAGATGACGACAAATTCTGGCAAAAAATCCTATTTAGCTTTTTCTAATAAAATGTTAATTTGTTTTAAAATAAAAAAAAAAACAAGTCTTACATGGACAATGAGGTGGCCCTTCATAGCAAAACAACGCACAGCCTTTTTAACCTTCCTTCTTCTTTCTATGTTTCAAACGAAAACAGAGAATGGAGCCGTCTGAATTTTAGGGAAGGATTTGGCTTTTCACCACGTTTAGGATCTCTCGACTCCCTTCATCTTCATCTTCCACACCTGGATTCTCGATTCCCTTTATGTTGATGGCCAGCAACTCTATCCAGATTCTTATCCTTCCTCCGTCAACCCGAGCTCATCTTTGACTATTGGAATCTTAAGTGCTATTTTACTTTTTTAAAAATATTGCCAGGTTTGATTCTCGGCGTCCCAAATCGGAGATGGAACTTAAGCGATACGTATATGGGCGCTTAAGTTATCCATTGCAACGTTTTGGCACTAAAGTTTCGTTTTTTGGCCGGAGTTGTGGCACTAAAGTGAACATCATACGAGCGCCACTTTAATGTCTTTCTCATATAATGAAAATGGCTATTTGACGAGTCCTATTTCCCAGCTCTCAATCCGGTTCCCAGCCAAGATAAAGCAAAGGAAGAGATTTTTGCACAAAGCAGGTAGCACTTTATATATAACCTACGAATGTCATTTTAATGTCTTTCTCATACAATGAAAATGTCTTCCTTAAGAGTTGATCTAAATTGTCAGGATAAGGCGCACAAACACAAAGAAAAAAATAAAGAGTAAATGCCAGAAGAGTGATCGAAACACAAGATTTATTTTGATTCATCTTTAAACAAGACTACATCTAGTGGAAGACTCCACCGTAATTTAGCACGTATCACTTCTTTATTACAACTCTTGATTACATAGGAAATCCATTATATGTAGGCATCACAAGAAAATCCTAGGAGTCGAGAAAGCCCTAGGCCACTCAGCAGCTATTCATAGGTTTAAGCCCAAATTATCAATAAAATATGAACTCAAATTATAAAAACTCTTCGGTGGGTGCTGCCCCTTTCGACTCTTGCTGGATCATCCCCTCGCTTGGGTGCGGGACCTCCGTGCCTTTTCTATTGTTAGGGAGTATAAACAATACCTCAATATAAAGGTCGACAAATAGGACTTTACTTTCAAGGGATTGATTATTCTCATTGCAATGACGATAATTCTTCCACTCTCAAGTAATTTTGCTTTCCCCGTAAGATTCGTGCTTTCTTAATTTAATACCATGAGTTTTGTTAAAAGAATATAAAGCTTCAATGAACTTTAGTGTTGCAAATTAGCAATTTTGTAATGGCATAGTTTTGTCCTGTCGTAATTATGAAAATCAGTGCAAAACATCCTAAACGGACATGAATAACTTTCCTATTCCCTAACCATTTCTGTAGGCTCTATGACAGCTCGTGTCCTATCAGCATGCAATAATCTATGATTGGCCCGTCTCCTCTCCTCTTGACGCGTGATAGCCAACCTACCGCCGGTTCACTACAATAAACCGATTCACTCCATCTTTGGTTGATTGCGCCTCATCCTCTATCCTTAACTACATATGCAATCGAAAATCGTTGGTCATCGTTGGTGAACATCGTCGAATTGCCTATGTAACATTGCTGATGCGGCAAAGTACGCGCATATACAGCGTCGACCCTTGTTGTGCTCGGGCAAGGATTATCGGAACCACTTGCCTGCCCACTTCGACAAGCGGTGAGGCTTGGTTGGCCCTCGCCGGGGGTAGGCAAGTGTCGAGAGACGCTCGTCATCTCCCGTCCTCAGTCAGGGTCATGGCACTTTCGCCGGCGCACGAACGGTGCACCTGCGTCTCTTTATAAAATCGGGTTTGATAATGCTCACTCAAGCATGATGAACGTTGTGAAGCCCCCCCAAATCTGTCTATGGTCGATGAGGGTCATCGAACCCTCACAAGCTTCTGAGTGGACTTGATTACGAAAAAATTATGGGTATGTTGAACGAAAAATGAGTAAATGATCAAAAACTGTACTTAATCCTCAAATATTTTTGAAAAATTGAAGCTATTATTGGACTTTATTAGTTTACATTTTTCGGCCCAGTGCCCTTTAAAACCCTAATTTTAATTGTAGTTTCAATTCTACCATGAACTTTTTTTACCTTATAAAAAAATTCCTCAACTTTTGGTCGAATTTCAATTTTACCTTGAACTCTTTTGTCTTATAAAAAACCATTAACTTTAGGTCCAATCTCTAATTCTACCCTTTTTTCTTTGGTAGAAGGATATCACAAGTGCAAAAGTTTATGTATGGCGTTCACTTTGGTGCCGACATTATTTTTTTGGATCATTTAAGTGATAATTTTTTTTGCAAAACGGTTATTTGAGGGCCAACTATGGTGAACTTCAATGGAAATCTAAACTGAAATCTACATAGCTTGCTAGAGGATCCCAGCTCATAATAAAAAGGCTAAAAATTAATAAGAAAATTCCATGTAATATTAAAAAAATTAAAAATTTTAAAAAGCTAAAAAAAATAAGTTAAAAACTAAAAAATAAAAAGAAAGAAGTTGTAATAGCTAGGGTGGGGATGGTCAGTCGGGGTTGTTGACCCCTGTCCAGTGGTCGATGACCCCTTGACCACAGGCGAGGGTCGGGCGACGTTAGCGAAGACCTCGCCTGGCCAAATCTAAGGAAACTTTGAATTTTTCATTGGAATTTGAGGTCAAGGGTCGGTTACGCCGGTCACGAGTGAGGTTGGGTGATGCCGTGGGCAGCGCGATGCTAGTCGAGGGCGAGGGCTAGCGACCTCTGCTCAATTTGGGTAAGGGCTGCGATCCTTGCCCAGATTTGGGTGACGGCCTACTGGCCCTCGCCTACTGTCGGCGAGGGTCGCAGGCCATTGGAGATCCTCGTCGACCAGTTCTAGTTGGGGTATTGAAGCTTTTTTTTTTATAAAAAAGAGAGAGAGATTGTGGTAGTTTGAGACTGCATCTAAAGTCGAGTGTTTTTCGAGGAAAAAAAAAAAGTTTAGAGTGGAATTGAGATCTTAGCTAAAATTGAGGTGTTTCTTAAGGTATATATATATTTTTTGGTCGGGGTTGTTTAACGTACTGGGCCATACTTTTTCAGCTGCAATGTTTGCATATTAGAAGAAATAAATAGACAAATATGATTTTAATTAAACTAATCGCCGGACTGACTTGCACAGTAACTCGGTTGATGAGTCTCTTTCTCTCTCTCTCCTCTCCCTTCTCCGATTTCCATGAATACCAGCGAGCACCCACGCTGGTCTCCTCTCCTTCTCCTTCTCCCTCTCCCCAAAATCTAGGGTTCCTCGATCGTCGCCGAGCTCACTCACATTCCCCTCCTTCAATCCATCTCCACCACCCTCAACCCTTTTCCAATCCCTCGGCGAACGCTCCGGCGAGCCGTTTGAGCCCTACGCCCAACACTCATGGCGAAGACCCGACCGGGCCTCATGGCCAAGCCTAAGCCGGCCAAGAAGGACCTCGACTCCTACACCATCAGAGGCACCACCAAGGTGGTTCGCGGTGCGTTTCCCCCAAACTCGTCGCGTTAATTGCAGCATAGCATGTAGCTTCGTGCCTCGGAACTGTGGGGCTGTTGTTCCCGCTTTCCTCCGTTGTGCGCGTGTGGGGTTCGGTTTTAAAAGCTAATGTGGCGGTTCTTTGGTTGTTTGTGAAGCTGGCGATTGCGTGCTGATGCGTCCGTCGGACACCGGGAAGGCCCCGTACGTGGCCCGAATCGAGAAGATCGAGTCCGATGCCCGTAACAACGTGAAAGTGAGGGTGCGGTGGTATTACAGGCCGGAGGAGTCGATTGGAGGGAGGAGGCAGTTTCACGGCGCTAAAGAATTGTTCTTGTCTGATCACTTTGATGTGCAAAGCGCGCATACTATTGAAGGCAAATGCATTGTGCATTCGTTTAAGAACTATACGAAGCTTGAGAATGTTGGAGCGGAGGATTACTACTGTAGATTTGAGTATAAGGCAGCAACTGGGGCGTTTATACCTGATCGTGTTGCTGTGTGAGTATTTTCATTTGCATTTTTTTTTTTTTGGGTATCATTATGTGGTTTGCGTATGAAGGTGGAGTTTTTTTGTATAGTGCTGGAGATTTTTATTGTTAGCTGATGCGTTTTGCTGGATATGTCTTTATTTGACAGGTACTGCAAGTGTGAGATGCCTTATAACCCGGATGACCTTATGGTGCAGTGTGAAGGATGCAAGGACTGGTATACATTTGGTCTTTGCCTCCCATTAATGAGATTAGTTGGTTGTTCAGTTATATTTTGACAATGTTGAGAAACTTGCATCTGACGTTGCTTTGATATATATATATATATATTGGTGGAAGATTATGGAAAGATCAGATCTTGGGAGGTAATAAGAATGTTCAATGGCATGATAACCAGTGGAGCTTATTCTAGAAGAGTTAGGAAATGAGTCTAAGGTTGTTCGTCTGCAAGCAACTTAGCTACTAATTTTAGATAGAATTACTTGAAGATAAGAAAATTTTAATTTTGGCATGAGTATGTAGGGCTGGTTTGATAGGTGTAGTCACATCTGTACTTTCAAAGCAAATGAGAAAATTCTGGAATTATGTCAATAGAATTTTCTCCCAGAATTTTGGATTTTTGGATGTTATATAGTGAAACTCGTGATCTTTCACCGCGATGTTGAGGAATTTCCTCGTACTTGATTGTTAATGGAAGAGTCAGCCATACCTTCATGTAATTCAGGGTTCATTGTGCTCCCTCATCATTTTTCTCAGGTACCATCCAGCTTGTGTGGGTATGACCATTGACGAAGCCAAAAGCTTGAGCACTTTGTCTGCTCGGAATGTTTCGGATGATGAGGTGAAGCGAGCAGAAAATGGATTTTCTTCATCTCCAATAGCGAAGTAAAGGTAATAGTCCTCGCTGCTAAAATCTGATGATTATGTTTTCCCTCTGTTTTTCGATTTCATCGGCTGGTACTGACCTTGAAATCTGCTCGGATAGTTGTGATGTAAGATCTATGTGTGGCAAGGATCAAAAGTTCTCCGTCGGATTATTTAGTTTAGATGTCAAAGCTAAACAAAATTCATGGAGAAGTCAAAGACATATATTGTTTGATTTATTTTGCTGCTTGTAGCTTTGGATGGAAGATTAGTTAAATTGGCTCTATTTAGAAAGAAAAAAAAGGATCGTCCGTCGTTTATTTACTAGTTAAAGAAAACAGATTTTAATCGCATTAGAGATGCTATAGAAGTAGTGAAATTTTGATTGAGGCAATAAGATTAAATATGTTGATTACTTAGAAAAAGGGAAATCAAGACTAGTAGTGTACTTGGAAAATTTCCAATTTTTTTCTACTTCAAAGTTTTTATTTTCAAATGTGAGGGTAATCTGTTGATCTTTGTGGCACCTAATGGGTACTAAATGTTTCCGTTCAGGATGTCTGGCTTCCTATTTTTTTGTAGATTGATTGTCCATCTATTGTTCAGACGACTCTAATGTCTTTACCTCTATAGTACATACTTATTTTTGTATAGTTTTTACATTGTTTGAAGAATAGGGTCAGTCTAAGTGAAGAATATATTGCTTTTGCAAGTAATTAGATCATGGCAGACAAGATCAGAAAATGTGAGACATGATTATTCGCGAGATCTCTTTATTTTGTTTCCTACTCCTGTATTATGCGATTCCTTCTAGTGAAGATATCTGGGAATGTGCTTGGGTTACTTAGAGTATCATCAGTTGTATTTTCATTGTACTTGTTGTTTATCAAAAGGTAGGTATTTCTAAATAACTGACTATTATCTTGTCTAGTTAGACCAGGAGATGCTTCATCATGACCTTAACATAAGAAAATCACTCCTCAGTTTTAAGACGATTCCTTTCCTTGTTTTATTTGGACTGAGAGGAAGAAATGGGCATTTTTCGAGGTGCTGGATCCTCTTGGGAACTTTTTAGGGATAATTGGTTCTACAGTATTCACTTTTGGTTTTGTAGGATATTAGAAATGTTAGAAACAGTTATTGTGTCTTTTACCTGAAGCCGTTTTGTATAGGGGCGGTATCTTCTTAGTGAAATCTTGTTTAACATTCCATTAAAAAAAAAAGTCACAAAAGCTTCGGTGAGGTTTTTTCTTCAACAAGTCTTAGATAATAGTTTTTGCATCTCGTCCTTTTTGTTTCCCCTTCTCTCTTTTTGTTGTCCTTGAATGGTCAGGCTCACTGAAGGACATTCAAGCATAATTAACCAGGTTGAATAAAGCTTAGGACTCTGTATGATGTTGCTAGAACATGGGAAACTGATGATTGGTACATTGGTACTGTTTATCTTTCATCCTGATTCTCAAATATTGTTTTTGTGAAGGTAAATTTCTGGCACACACTGTGCATCATTTTTGAATTGATTGAACTCAAGAACTACTTTTGATTTTGAAGAAGAATGAGGAGGACTAGTGTAACTACCAATTATGATCTTAGCCCCCGAGGGTGATCATTCTTTACCCCTCTCTCCATGAAGACGCCTTCAAATGGGGGATAATTGTGTAAATTCAGATATTTTGTACTAAATGTTAATTCCAAAAGCAATTTCTCTTGCTTCCACCCCCTTTTTGCTTACCTTCTCAAGATTCCCAGGCATAACTTTAACTTGACAGAAATCTGCACCTGATGCTTCTGAATTAATGTTTAATGAGATATTGAAGACATTACAAACCCTCATGTACAGCATCTCTCTCAGCATGTTTATGGCAGCATTGGCTTATGATTCTATGCAAGTAATCTATCTGCTCTCACTTTTCACCCCTTTCCCCCTCTGCTTCTTAAGGTTCCCAATTATAACTTTAACATCTTACATTGCACCTAATGGTTCTGAAAATGTGTTTGCTGAGATATTGAAGACATTGAGAGCCCTTATTTATTGGACGTATCTTGTCCACATAATCTTAATTAAGAACTCAAGAGGGACTTTTTTGTGGCAGTGATTCATTACAAGAAATGCTTAATTTGCCAGGTTGGGTTGTATACATGTCTTTGGAGGAACAGTTTCTTGATAAAGTAGTGACAACAAAAATGGCCAGTCATGTTTTGGATAGTTTTTGGGACAGTAAGTGAAGGGAGGGAAACCGTGATTGCAAAACATATTTGCTTATTATCAAAATTCGGAGTGTGATTATGCCCCTTTGAACTATAAGACATTGTGTAACCTATCATTTACGTTGCATAACTCCTTCCACCATTCATGATAATCATAAATGCTTTTCAATACTGTCGACTGTTGTTTATTGGCTGCATATATATCATAATGCAGAACATGGATCTCCAAGTTAAAGGAGCAGGTGTACTTATTGTAATCTGACTACAAGGATGGATATCTTGGAAAGATTCAGGAAATGGCAAGAGTTGTACTATAGTTAACATAGCACTGGCATTTAGTCATTTTATCCCTTCATCTCTTCTTTCCCCTTTTAATTGATCCTTTTTAAATAGTAGGGGGGAACCAGAGTTGATCAGCTAAATATATGGTGAAGATACTTTTGCTATCCTCTTGTAGGCCATTCTTAGTGAAATGACATGTAAATTCAGATTGGCAAGAGAGTTCTGGTGCTAGTTTGTCTTCAAAACTATCTTCCAGGCTGTGTGTTACCCTGATTTGTATGCACTTCACCTGAATTTAAGTCTGTGTGCCCTTGACTTTTCTCTAATTTGACAACCAACCTTAAATGCTTTCCATGATCTATAGCAGAATAATTCGAGATCAAAATTTGCTTATTGGTCCTGGACATAACTGTATAGGCTTATGCAGATGGCTTAAGAGTGAAGATTCATGCATTGCTGGATGTGGGACAATTAGTTAGATGCGTAGTTTGTAATACACAGATCTAAACTCCTTAATATGGATTGTGTAAAAGCTCACGAGCATGACTTTGTCTGGATTTGAATTGAACAAGTGTATTTCCTGCAAAATTTAAAGAATGTTTTTCCTGGTGCAGTTACAATATGATCCTTGATTCAGCTTTTGTAATAAGAGAATATATCTGCTCCATATTTTCATTTTCATGATTTACTTAGGGATTTCTTTACAACTTAATGGCCACATACATGGTCTCACAAAAAATTCTTGCATGATATTGTGATGAGCTAGCATAGGTGTCATGATAAATGTAATTACGGAACTATGAAGTTGTGAGATAGAAGATACTAGAATTGTGTTGATGCTTTTGCATATTGCTGTTTCATATTTGATATTCCGTAGCTACTTGATTAAGTTAATGTACGAGTACTGTGTTTTGCTGGACAGCCATTAAATCATTCTACTACATATTGTAGACAGGAAGCTACTTGTGTTTAACCCATCATGAACCATCGTACACTGTGTGCATAATTTCATCGAGATCCCTACACTCCAGTTCTGTTTGCTCCTCCGTGTGATTCCACATATCTTTTATCAGCATGAATGGTGGTCGTGGACCCAATTCCTAGATATGAGGATGGAAGATTTGCTTTGATGCATCATGTAGATACAAGTAGTGTAGTTAGCATGTCATGTATTCTTGTATGCAAAAGGAATTATGTGCTCTTGCCAGCAGACCCTTACATAAAAATAACTTTTAGTTGATCTCAAAGATGAGTTGATTTATGAATGGGGCTAACTGTATACAGGTTGACTCCAAGCGTCGGAAGAGATGAAGGTGAGATGTTACCTGGACGTGGCAGTTGCTGCTGGATGACTGAGCCATCACTGTTATTATTTGCAGAATTAGTATCTAGTTGTTGTATGATGTGTACAGTGCTGCGTACCATGGTCTGACGGGACGAACGATGTTAGTGACTTGCGTGCGTGTCTTAGGATATATGTATCTGCGCTAGTTTTAGGAGTTGTGATGTAATCCGTAGTGTGTCCAGGGAAAAAAATTGGTTTTGGAGTTGCTCTACTTTGTTTGGAGTCGAACCGTGTGGAGTGGTAAGAACTCTGGATACCCGGTTTTCCTCGAAAATGTTTATTGACCTTATTTGAGACTCATGTCTTAATCATCTGGTCAGTTATTGCATGCTTTTGTGCTAACATTTACTCAGCCAACAAAGTGAAACAAATCGAGAAATTCTGTTGCTAATTTAACACCATTCATGATCATCCAGACCCCGGCAAAAACTGTCATTTGATCAGTTTCAGCGGTAGTAGTTGATTCGCATTAGTCCTCTCACTTCACTTTTTTGCTCTAATTGGTTTTAGCATCTAGTATTGTTCTTCTTATCTAGGTCAGAGGTCTCGACGTTAACCTAGTTCTTGGATTTTTGCATAAGTTGTGTTGTTTGGTACGTCGGAAAAATCAGAAAGCACCGGAAATACGCCTTTTTTTTTATCCTTCTTTTCTCTCCCTCTTTGCCATCTTCAGTAAATATGGTTGACTCGATGATCATTCCTCCAGAAATTGAATGAGACTATTATTTTGGGCCCTAGCCCATATCTATTTAGTAGAATACGGCAGTTTCATCTGAACATAGCTCTTATGTATGCGCAAATGTACTGGTAAATAAATTATAGCAATTTTCAAATAGATTGGAATCGACTATGTACTGTCCACAGCAGCAAAATGCAGGGGTAGTGCCAAAAGTGGGAATGATGTGTAATGTGCCTTGTATACATCAATCTCTAGGAAAAGACACTCGCAACTGTAGCTCCATCACGTAGAATATTATCCATCGTAAGCACCATAGCGACATCCAGCAGCCAAATACTGAAAGATATGCATTTTCATGGACGGTGAATATAATCAGAAGTCGGTCCACTTTTTGGCCTAACCATGGCCACCCTTGCTTGTCGAGAGGAGAAAATATTCGGTGGTTAGAGATGCCACGTCATGTGCAGACGTGGCATGCATGTTTATTGACGTGTGATTAAATAAAAAAAAATGAAAGACTTTTAAGTAGAGAGTGTATTTTAGCAAATGCAGATGAGAACACACGAAAAAGACATGAATTCTACGTACTTCCAACCTAGCAATCTGCGTACGTTAAACTGAAGTTTATGAACCGTAACCGTCCTAACTTATGTTGTGCAATTCACCAACTTTCTTCACATTTAGCTTGTGACTACGCATTTAGTGTCCTACCTTACAATTTGTGTCCATATATGTATGTGTTCGTGTGTCCGTTTTTCCAATAATCAGGACCACCACTGTCACAAACCTCACATTTCTAGCTTCTCCTCTTCCGCAAAACTATCAAAACATGGCTCTCCTGGGGTTCAATCCTGCTGCCCGTATAGATGTTGCACTTCTCGCCCTTGCGATTTTCGGGATTTGTTTCGCGGAAAAGCGAGAGATTTACTTAGCTCTGATGGAAGGAGACCCCGTTGCCTTCGCCGGCATTTCTCCCTCGCATGAGCACGGGTTTGGCCGGCAGAATTTGAATAGGTAAGCAGGATAATTGAACTTTCTCGAGTTGCGCTCGGCCAAAAACGTAACAGCAAAGGATCCAGGTTCATTAGATTACATGCGTTTGCTTGCCTTTTACCATCTCTTTAGGCCCTAGCCCTAGATCAGTGAAATGATTTTTTTGTTTTGTTTTGGTGGATAAAGCATGTTGTTTGTTTCGTGAATGATCCTCAGGGAAGCGTCGAGGGCCCACGCAAAGCGCCTAGCGGATTCTCATGACCAACTTCTGCAAAGTGTTTTGGAGACTGGAAGTTACAAGAAGCTGTACAGCTTCAATCATGTCATCAATGGCTTCTCCGTCCATATTACAGAATCTCAGGTCGCGATAGTTTTCTTCGTCTTTACCACCTTATAATTCTTCTTCATTGTATGACCCCCCACATGAAAGTCGGTTAATCTAGAAAATTTTAGTTGATCTTGTCGAAGAAGCATTGATAAAAAAAAAAATCATTGTTCGATTCTGTTACACACGATTTGGCGCCAAAGACTGATTCCCATTTCTGAGATAATTTTTCTCCACATGCCGCTACTTTTGGAGAAGAAGAAGGAGCAACGAGAAAAGAATGAAACAGTACCAATTTTTGACTCTGTTCATGGTGATATATCATCAGGCCAAGAGGCTCAAAGAAACTCCAGGAGTGAGACTCGTGGAGAGAGACCGAGGAGCCAAGCTGATGACCACCTACAGCCCTCAATTCCTGGGTTGCGCCAAGGAGCTTGGAGGCGGCGAGGCGGGCCGAGAGACGCTGGCGCGGGCATCGTCCTCGGCTTCGTTGACACTGGGATCAACCCGGTGCACCCGAGCTTCGCGAACGTCGGTCTCCCACCCTTGAACGGCACTTCTCGATTCTCCGGCGGCGCATGCGAGACAGGTCCGCTGTTCCCGCGATCTCGTGCAATGGGAAGATAGCCTCCGCGAGGTTCTTCTCCGCCGGGGCTCGAGCCGCCGCTCCTCTCAACCCTTCGGTGGATATTCTGTCACCTTTTGATGCTGTTGGGCATGGAAGGTTCGTGGTTACGTGATCTACTATTGACGTAAAAAACGATCATTTCATGCATGAACTTTAACGTGCGGATCTCAGTTAGGGTTTCATTCTCTCTCACTATCTCTCTCTCTCTCTATACCATGAAGCCACGTGGCGTCAATAGCGGCGGGAAATCCAGATGTGGCGGTCGCCGCTAATGGCTTGTACGGATGGGCCAGTGGGGTGGCGCCTGGGGCAAGGTACATTCCATATGATGAGCTATGATTATGCAACTTCTGTTGCTAATGCTGTCCATGTGTGCCTATGATTAATGCGACTTTTGTTGTAATTTATTATTTAATCAACTAAATCAACTCTTAAGGTAGATTTCGCATCCCAGGCCCGGTTGGCCCGCCCATCATTTCGACGGGCTTACAGAAATTACTTTTGAATATCGAGAAGCCCGTTGCGATCAATTTGTTTAAACACGAGACCTAACTTATATGAGCAATAAATTTTTATTAGTCATTGAACATGCCTCACTAGTATTTCAAATATTCGTTTGAAGATTGTCGTCACTTTGTAAATCGATTTGATAGACCGAATCTCAGCATACCTAGCATTATTTCAAGATAAGTTTTCTTTTCAATGGCGTGTTGCTACAGAATAGCCGTCTATAAAGCTGTATACCCAACCGTGGGAACGTTGACGGACGTAGTTGCAGCAATCGACCAAGTAAGCTCATTTTTTTGTTTTTCGAATTTCATGTAACTCTTGGTGATATGCTCTTAATGTGACCCAGTTCTCTTTCGCACAGGGTATACTTATTAAAGGGTATTCACATAATTAGCAATTTGTATGTAAATTGATGTGGCTTATCAATAGATTTGATCTGAGAATGCATTGGTATACTGAATGCAATCAAATTTACCGGTAACAAGGTTATCACCAAGAATTAGCTAGGTAAGATGTGAATCATAACCAACCTGAGTTGACATTGTAAAAGCGAGATCCTTTGAATCGGCCAATCGCATGAAAAATCAAACATGCGTTGTATTGCTGTTCCACGCACTTAGGGTTTGCATGACAATCATTTTGTTCCAAAAAAGTAACTCTGATTAAAATTACTTTTTTGATTCTGTTCTCTCTATGAGTTTTAGAGAATCAGAACGCATTTGGTAATTGCATAAAATTTCTGATCCTGAAACAGAAACACATTTGGTAATTGTATAAAAATTCCGTTCCTATAAATAATTTATCTTCCAAATTTGTTTTATTTAAGTCAAATAATTATGTAGTTGCTTTGTAAAATTTCATCCTAAATTGAAGACTAATTTCCAATGTACACTAAAATAATTTAAAATACACTATTTCTTTTAGCATGTCATAAATGAAATACAAATTTTTATTCATGACGTTTGAAGTTCGATTAAAGCATGGGACACTTCCCCATATTAAGGACTCCTTTTTTTTTCTTTAATGGTCCATTGTCCAAATACATACAAATATAGGGCCAATTTGTTTATTTTTGGGTAAATGTCTTTGAAAAATGCAAATACCTTTGAGATAAAGGGGTTTGGTAAATAATATTTTATATTTTACCAAACCCCTTTATCTCAAAGGTATTTGCTTTTTTCAAAGACATTTACCCAAAATAAACCAATTGGCCCTATATTTGTATGTATTTGGACAATGGACCTTTAAAGAAAAAAAAAGGAGTCCTTAATATGGGGAAGTGTCCCATGCTTTAATCGAACTTCAAACGTCATGAATAAAATTGTATTTCATTTATGACATGCTAAAAAAATAGTGTATTTTTAATTATTTTAGTGTACATTGGAAATTAGTCTTCAATTTAGGATGAAATTTTACAAAGCAACTACATAATTATTTGACTTAAATAAAACAAATTTGGAAGATAAATTATTTATAGGAACGGAATTTTTATACAATTACCAATGTGTTTCTGTTTCAGGATCAGAAATTTTATGCAATTACCAAATGCGTTCTGATTCTCTAAAACTCATAGAGAGAACAGAATCAGAAAAAGTAATTTTAATCAGAGTTACTTTTTTTGGAACAAAATGATTGTCATGCAACCCTAAGTGCGTGGAACAGCAATACAACGCATGTTTTGATTTTTCATGCGATTGGCCGATTCAAAGGATCTCGCTTTTACAATGTCAACTCAGGTTGGTTATGATTCACATCTTACCTAGCTTAATTCTTGGTGATAACCTTGTTACCGGTAAATTTGATTGCATTCAGTATACCAATGCATTCTCAGATCAAATCTTATTGATAAGCCACATCAATTTACATACAAATTGCTAATTATGTGAATACCCTTTAATAAGTATACCCTGTGCGAAAGAGAACTGGGTCACATTAAGAGCATATCACCAAGAGTTACATGAAATTCGAAAACAAAAAATGAGCTTACTTGGTCGATTGCTGCAACTACGTCCGTCAACGTTCCCACGGTTGGGTATACAGCTTTATAGACGGCTATTCTGTAGCAACACGCCATTGAAAAAGAAAACTTATCTTGAAATAATGCTAGGTATGCTGAGATTCGGTCTATCAAATCGATTTACAAAGTGACGACAATCTTCAAACGAATATTTGAAATACTAGTGAGGCATGTTCAATGACTAATAAAAATTTATTGCTCATATAAGTTAGGTCTCGTGTTTAAACAAATTTGATCGCAACGGGCTTCTCGATATTCAAAAAGTAATTTCTGTAAGCCCGTCGAAATGATGGGCGGGCCAACCGGGCCTGGGATGCGAATCTACCTTAAGAGTTGATTTAGTTGATTAAATAATAAATTACAACAAAAGTCGCATTAATCATAGGCACACATGGACAGCATTAGCAACAGAAGTTGCATAATCATAGCTCATCATATGGAATGTACCTTGCCCCAGGCGCCACCCCACTGGCCCATCCGTACAAGCCATTAGCGGCGACCGCCACATCTGGATTTCCCGCCGCTATTGACGCCACGTGGCTTCATGGTATAGAGAGAGAGAGAGATAGTGAGAGAGAATGAAACCCTAACTGAGATCCGCACGTTAAAGTTCATGCATGAAATGATCGTTTTTTACGTCAATAGTAGATCACGTAACCACGAACCTTCCATGCCCAACACATCAAAAGGTGACAGAATATCCACCGAAGGGTTGAGAGGAGCGGCGGCTCGAGCCCCGGCGGAGAAGAACCTCGCGGAGGCTATCTTCCCATTGCACGAGATCGCGGGAACAGCGGACCTGTCTCGCATGCGCCGCCGGAGAATCGAGAAGTGCCGTTCAAGGGTGGGAGACCGACGTTCGCGAAGCTCGGGTGCACCGGGTTGATCCCAGTGTCAACGAAGCCGAGGACGATGCCCGCGCCAGCGTCTCTCGGCCCGCCTCGCCGCCTCCAAGCTCCTTGGCGCAACCCCAGGAATTGAGGGCTGTAGGTGGTCATCAGCTTGGCTCCTCGGTCTCTCTCCACGAGTCTCACTCCTGGAGTTTCTTTGAGCCTCTTGGCCTGATGATATATCACCATGAACAGAGTCAAAAATTGGTACTGTTTCATTCTTTTCTCGTTGCTCCTTCTTCTTCTCCAAAAGTAGCGGCATGTGGAGAAAAATTATCTCAGAAATGGGAATCAGTCTTTGGCGCCAAATCGTGTGTAACAGAATCGAACAATGATTTTTTTTTTTTTTATCAATGCTTCTTCGACAAGATCAACTAAAATTTTCTAGATTAACCGACTTTCATGTGGGGGGTCATACAATGAAGAAGAATTATAAGGTGGTAAAGACGAAGAAAACTATCGCGACCTGAGATTCTGTAATATGGACGGAGAAGCCATTGATGACATGATTGAAGCTGTACAGCTTCTTGTAACTTCCAGTCTCCAAAACACTTTGCAGAAGTTGGTCATGAGAATCCGCTAGGCGCTTTGCGTGGGCCCTCGACGCTTCCCTGAGGATCATTCACGAAACAAACAACATGCTTTATCCACCAAAACAACAAAAAAATCATTTCACTGATCTAGGGCTAGGGCCTAAAGAGATGGTAAAAGGCAAGCAAACGCATGTAATCTAATGAACCTGGATCCTTTGCTGTTACGTTTTTGGCCGAGCGCAACTCGAGAAAGTTCAATTATCCTGCTTACCTATTCAAATTCTGCCGGCCAAACCCGTGCTCATGCGAGGGAGAAATGCCGGCGAAGGCAACGGGGTCTCCTTCCATCAGAGCTAAGTAAATCTCTCGCTTTTCCGCGAAACAAATCCCGAAATCGCAAGGGCGAGAAGTGCAACATCTATACGGGCAGCAGGATTGAACCCCAGGAGAGCCATGTTTTGATAGTTTTGCGGAAGAGGAGAAGCTAGAAATGTGAGGTTTGTGACAGTGGTGGTCCTGATTATTGGAAAACGGACACACGAACACACACATATATGGACACAAATTGTAAGGTAGGACACTAAATGCGTAGTCACAAGCTAAATGTGAAGAAAGTTGGTGAATTGCACAACATAAGTTAGGACGGTTTACGGTTCATAAACTTCAGTTTAACGTACGCAGATTGCTAGGTTGGAAGTACGTAGAATTCATGTCTTTTTCGTGTGTTCTCATCTGCATTTGCTAAAATACACTCTCTACTTAAAAGTCTTTCATTTTTTTTTATTTAATCACACGTCAATAAACATGCATGCCACGTCTGCACATGACGTGGCATCTCTAACCACCGAATATTTTCTCCTCTCGACAAGCAAGGGTGGCCATGGTTAGGCCAAAAAGTGGACCGACTTCTGATTATATTCACCGTCCATGAAAATGCATATCTTTCAGTATTTGGCTGCTGGATGTCGCTATGGTGCTTACGATGGATAATATTCTACGTGATGGAGCTACAGTTGCGAGTGTCTTTTCCTAGAGATTGATGTATACAAGGCACATTACACATCATTCCCACTTTTGGCACTACCCCTGCATTTTGCTGCTGTGGACAGTACATAGTCGATTCCAATCTATTTGAAAATTGCTATAATTTATTTACCAGTACATTTGCGCATACATAAGAGCTATGTTCAGATGAAACTGCCGTATTCTACTAAATAGATATGGGCTAGGGCCCAAAATAATAGTCTCATTCAATTTCTGGAGGAATGATCATCGAGTCAACCATATTTACTGAAGATGGCAAAGAGGGAGAGAAAAGAAGGATAAAAAAAAAGGCGTATTTCCGGTGCTTTCTGATTTTTCCGACGTACCAAACAACACAACTTATGCAAAAATCCAAGAACTAGGTTAACGTCGAGACCTCTGACCTAGATAAGAAGAACAATACTAGATGCTAAAACCAATTAGAGCAAAAAAGTGAAGTGAGAGGACTAATGCGAATCAACTACTACCGCTGAAACTGATCAAATGACAGTTTTTGCCGGGTCTGGATGATCATGAATGGTGTTAAATTAGCAACAGAATTTCTCGATTTGTTTCACTTTGTTGGCTGAGTAAATGTTAGCACAAAAGCATGCAATAACTGACCAGATGATTAAGACATGAGTCTCAAATAAGGTCAATAAACATTTTCGAGGAAAACCGGGTATCCAGAGTTCTTACCACTCCACACGGTTCGACTCCAAACAAAGTAGAGCAACTCCAAAACCAATTTTTTTCCCTGGACACACTACGGATTACATCACAACTCCTAAAACTAGCGCAGATACATATATCCTAAGACACGCACGCAAGTCACTAACATCGTTCGTCCCGTCAGACCATGGTACGCAGCACTGTACACATCATACAACAACTAGATACTAATTCTGCAAATAATAACAGTGATGGCTCAGTCATCCAGCAGCAACTGCCACGTCCAGGTGACATCTCACCTTCATCTCTTCCGACGCTTGGAGTCAACCTGTATACAGTTAGCCCCATTCATAATCAACTCATCTTTGAGATCAACTAAAAGTTATTTTTATGTAAGGGTCTGCTGGCAAGAGCACATAATTCCTTTTGCATACAAGAATACATGACATGCTAACTACACTACTTGTATCTACATGATGCATCAAAGCAAATCTTCCATCCTCATATCTAGGAATTGGGTCCACGACCACCATTCATGCTGATAAAAGATATGTGGAATCACACGGAGGAGCAAACAGAACTGGAGTGTAGGGATCTCGATGAAATTATGCACACAGTGTACGATGGTTCATGATGGGTTAAACACAAGTAGCTTCCTGTCTACAATATGTAGTAGAATGATTTAATGGCTGTCCAGCAAAACACAGTACTCGTACATTAACTTAATCAAGTAGCTACGGAATATCAAATATGAAACAGCATATGCAAAAGCATCAACACAATTCTAGTATCTTCTATCTCACAACTTCATAGTTCCGTAATTACATTTATCATGACACCTATGCTAGCTCATCACAATATCATGCAAGAATTTTTGTGAGACCATGTATGTGGCCATTAAGTTGTAAAGAAATCCCTAAGTAAATCATGAAAATGAAAATATGGAGCAGATATATTCTCTTATTACAAAAGCTGAATCAAGGATCATATTGTAACTGCACCAGGAAAAACATTCTTTAAATTTTGCAGGAAATACACTTGTTCAATTCAAATCCAGACAAAGTCATGCTCGTGAGCTTTTACACAATCCATATTAAGGAGTTTAGATCTGTGTATTACAAACTACGCATCTAACTAATTGTCCCACATCCAGCAATGCATGAATCTTCACTCTTAAGCCATCTGCATAAGCCTATACAGTTATGTCCAGGACCAATAAGCAAATTTTGATCTCGAATTATTCTGCTATAGATCATGGAAAGCATTTAAGGTTGGTTTGTCAAATTAGAGAAAAGTCAAGGGCACACAGACTTAAATTCAGGTGAAGTGCATACAAATCAGGGTAACACACAGCCTGGAAGATAGTTTTGAAGACAAACTAGCACCAGAACTCTCTTGCCAATCTGAATTTACATGTCATTTCACTAAGAATGGCCTACAAGAGGATAGCAAAAGTATCTTCACCATATATTTAGCTGATCAACTCTGGTTCCCCCCTACTATTTAAGAAAGGATCAATTAAAAGGGGAAAGAAGAGATGAAGGGATAAAATGAACTAAATGCCAGTGCTATGTTAACTATAGTACAACTCTTGCCATTTCCTGAATCTTTCCAAGATATCCATCCTTGTAGTCAGATTACAATAAGTACACCTGCTCCTTTAACTTGGAGAATCCATGTTCTGCATTATGATATATATGCAGCCAATAAACAACAGTCGACAGTATTGAAAAGCATTTATGATTATCATGAATGGTGGAAGGAGTTATGCAACGTAAATGATAGGTTACACAATGTCTTATAGTTCAAAGGGGCATAATCACACTCCGAATTTTGATAATAAGCAAATATGTTTTGCAATCACGGTTTCCCTCCCTTCACTTACTGTCCCAAAAACTATCCAAAACATGACTGGCCATTTTTGTTGTCACTACTTTATCAAGAAACTGTTCCTCCAAAGACATGTATACAACCCAACCTGGCAAATTAAGCATTTCTTGTAATGAATCACTGCCACAAAAAGTCCCTCTTGAGTTCTTAATTAAGATTATGTGGACAAGATACGTCCAATAAATAAGGGCTCTCAATGTCTTCAATATCTCAGCAAACACATTTTCAGAACCATTAGGTGCAATGTAAGATGTTAAAGTTATAATTGGGAACCTTAAGAAGCAGAGGGGGAAAGGGGTGAAAAGTGAGAGCAGATAGATTACTTGCATAGAATCATAAGCCAATGCTGCCATAAACATGCTGAGAGAGATGCTGTACATGAGGGTTTGTAATGTCTTCAATATCTCATTAAACATTAATTCAGAAGCATCAGGTGCAGATTTCTGTCAAGTTAAAGTTATGCCTGGGAATCTTGAGAAGGTAAGCAAAAAGGGGGTGGAAGCAAGAGAAATTGCTTTGGAATTAACATTTAGTACAAAATATCTGAATTTACACAATTATCCCCCATTTGAAGGCGTCTTCATGGAGAGAGGGGTAAAGAGATGATCACCCTCGGGGGCTAAGATCATAATTGGTAGTTACACTAGTCCTCCTCATTCTTCTTCAAAATCAAAAGTAGTTCTTGAGTTCAATCAATTCAAAAATGATGCACAGTGTGTGCCAGAAATTTACCTTCACAAAAACAATATTTGAGAATCAGGATGAAAGATAAACAGTACCAATGTACCAATCATCAGTTTCCCATGTTCTAGCAACATCATACAGAGTCCTAAGCTTTATTCAACCTGGTTAATTATGCTTTGAATGTCCTTCAGTGAGCCTGACCATTCAAGGACAACAAAAAGAGAGAAGGGGAAACAAAAAGGACGAGATGCAAAAACTATTATCTAAGACTTGTTGAAGAAAAAACCTCACCGAAGCTTTTGTGACTTTTTTTTTTAATGGAATGTTAAACAAGATTTCACTAAGAAGATACCGCCCCTATACAAAACGGCTTCAGGTAAAAGACACAATAACTGTTTCTAACATTTCTAATATCCTACAAAACCAAAAGTGAATACTGTAGAACCAATTATCCCTAAAAGTTCCCAAGAGGATCCAGCACCTCGAAAAATGCCCATTTCTTCTCTCAGTCCAAATAAAACAAGGAAAGGAATCGTCTTAAAACTGAGGAGTGTGATTTTCTTATGTTAAGGTCATGATGAAGCATCTCCTGGTCTAACTAGACAAGATAATAGTCAGTTATTTAGAAATACCTACCTTTTGATAAACAACAAGTACAATGAAAATACAACTGATGATACTCTAAGTAACCCAAGCACATTCCCAGATATCTTCACTAGAAGGAATCGCATAATACAGGAGTAGGAAACAAATAAAGAGATCTCGCGAATAATCATGTCTCACATTTTCTGATCTTGTCTGCCATGATCTAATTACTTGCAAAAGCAATATATTCTTCACTTAGACTGACCCTATTCTTCAAACAATGTAAAACTATACAAAAATTAAGTATGTACTATAGAGGTAAAGACATTAGAGTCGTCTGAACAATAGATGGACAATCAATCTACAAAAAAATAGGAAGCCAGACATCCTGAACGGAAACATTTAGTACCCATTAGGTGCCACAAAGATCAACAGATTACCCTCACATTTGAAAATAAAAACTTTGAAGTAGAAAAAAATTGGAAATTTTCCAAGTACACTACTAGTCTTGATTTCCCTTTTTCTAAGTAATCAACATATTTAATCTTATTGCCTCAATCAAATTTCACTACTTCTATAGCATTCTCTAATGCGATTAAAATCTGTTTTCTTTAACTAGTAATAAACGACGACGATCCTTTTTTTTCTTTCTAAATAGAGCCAATTTAACTAATCTTCCATCCAAAGCTACAAGCAGCAAAATAAATCAAACAATATATGTCTTTGACTTCTCCATGAATTTTGTTTAGCTTTGACATCTAAACTAAATAATCCGACGGAGAACTTTTGATCCTTGCCACCATAGATCTTACATCACAACTATCCGAGCAGATTTCAAGGTCAGTACCAGCCGATGAAATCGAAAAACAGAGGGAAAACATAATCATCAGATTTTAGCAGCGAGGACTATTACCTTTACTTCCGCTATTGGAGATGAAGAAAATCCATTTTCTGCTCGCTTCACCTCATCATCCGAACATTCCGAGCAGACAAAGTGCTCAAGCTTTTGGCTTCGTCATGGTCATACCCACACAAGCTGGATGGTACCTGAGAAAAATGATGAGGGAGCACAATGAACCCTGAATTACATGAAGGTATGGCTGACTCTTCCATTAACAATCAAGTACGAGGAAATTCCTCACATCGCGGTGAAAGATCACGAGTTTCACTATATAAACATCCAAAAATCCAAATTCTGGGGAAAATTCTATTGACATAATTCCAGAATTTTCTCATTTGCTTTGAAAGTACAGATGTGACTACACCTATCAAACCAGCCCTACATACTCATGCCAAAATTAAATTTTCTTATCTTCAAGTAATTCTATCTAAAATTAGTAGCTAAGTTGCTTGCAGACGACAACCTTAGACTCATTTCCTACTCTTCTAGAATAAGCTCCACTGGTTATCATGCCATTGAACATTCTTATTACCTCCCAAGATCTGATCTTTCCATAATCTTCCACCAATATATATATATATATATATATATATATCAAGCAACGTCAGATGCAAGTTTCTCAACATTGTCAAAATATAACTGAACAACCAACTAATCTCATTAATGGGAGGCAAAGACCAAATGTATACCAGTCCTTGCATCCTTCACACTGCACCATAAGGTCATCCGGGTTATAAGGCATCTCACACTTGCAGTACCTGTCAAATAAAGACATATCCAGCAAAACGCATCAGCTAACAATAAAAATCCCAGCACTATACAAAAAAACTCCACCTTCATACGCAAACCACATAATGATACCCAAAACAAAAAAATGCAAATGAAAATACTCACACAGCAACACGAT
>JAGVVM010003442.1:0-40450 GCA_019149425.1 Psidium friedrichsthalianum
CCCCCGGCTCCACATGCGCCTGCCTAGGCCCGGCTCCGCTGTCCCTAGGCCCAGCTCTACAGCCTCTAGACATCCGAAGGTCCTTGCGAAGGCGGGCCAATTCACGGTGCTTGGCTCAAGCTCTTGAAGGTCACCTCGGTACAAACAGATCAATGCGCAGCTAACAACTCGAACAACGGCTACCATCTCGCCCGAACGAAAATGCTTTCGCGGGCCTCAGACTGGGACTATTTGAACAGCTCTTCCGCTGAGCAGCAGGTCGAACTCGTGCAGTTCTCCACTTAATCCCAACTTTCTTGTCCGTGAAGCAGTTCCAAACCTCAGGCAATCCGCTGAGGACCTCGAGGTGGCCGGCGGCAGCGGGAAGTTCGAGTTCCCGCTGAGTTTGACTACTTCCGGTAAACACGTGAACATATCGACCGCGTCACCAATGCAACAGTGAACCAAAGTAATTATTCATACGAGCAGTTGGCTGTGTATCAGGTGGACAAGGTCCCTGCTTCCTATGAGCATAATTTGGCCCGAAGCCACCCCTCCCGGCGCCGGCAACACCCTTCCCCTTCGCAGCCAAAGAAGAAGCCGGCTTTGGCGACGAGCCCGGTAGCCGACAGCGGTACACCGGCGGTGGGACACATCCGGCAAGGGAATTGAGAGTTCCCGGAATGATGGTGTCATTGGATTGAGTGTCGTTGGGACATTCTACTCGTGACAAGGTAAATTTGGAGACATTACGAGATGATCAGCTTGAAACACTGAGGTGGGGGGTCACCTTTGTTCTGCAATGACTATATTGGTGATTTGGTTGAAATAAATTTGAGTTCCCGATGGTAGAACATGCCCAGTGATGAGAAAAAAGAAAAAAAGGAGAGTCAAAGTCTGTTCTTTTTCATTCTTGTCACTTTTCCTTTCCTTGCCTGGCGTTCACTGCTTTCAGTTCTTATGTACTCTTTATTTTTGCTGTATTATTTCTGAGGAAGTGCTGTATGTTCCTGGATTGTGAAATTGATCTTCTTTCTTCTTCTCTCCTCCCCTCCTCCTCCTCCTCCTTCTTTTTCTCAGTTTGCTTCCTCATCACTACGGTATGATAACAACTAATGCCCCCTACCTAACAGACATTATGTCAACCTGCATAATGTTTCATTCACTCCTTGGACAAAACTGTAAAGCATGCATTTGACTTTGGACCCATCAAAAATAAAGCGGCCAACAAGGGGGCAACATAAAGAAACCATTGGACAAGAACGAACACAGCTCGCTCAAGAACCCTAAGGATTCACCGTGTCTTTTCAGAACATTACATCTTCATGTGTAACTTAAAATTCACGGGAGAACGGATGGAATCAATGAAGTTTAGGCTCCATTTATTTTACAAAAAATGTGACGGTTTGAAAATGTTTGCTGAATGGTCCATTTTCTAAAAAAATGACAATCTTTTCCAATAAGCCGAGAACCTGAAATTAAATTGAAAAATATTTTTTCGCGTTTGGTATGGAAAATCTCATCTAATTTTCCGATGTCGAAAATTGCTAACGTGGGCCTGGCCATCCTATGAGTACGGCTAGTGCTAACCTAAAAAAAACCTAGATTTTTAAATATATTTTTTTTTTTTTGTTTTTAATATTTTCATAATGTTTATTTTTATATTCTTTTCTTTCTTTTCTTCTACCTTTTCTGTCACAAGTCCCAGCTATCATCATAGTTAGCAACTAGAATGGGAAGAAAGAAAAGGAAAAAAGAAAATTCAAAAATAAAAAAATAAAAATAAAAATCATTAAAAGAACGTGAAGAGAGGAAAGATGAGAGAAATTGTTTTCCTCTTTTCAAAAAGAGAAAATCATTTTTCTTTCTCGATTTTAAAGATTTTTTTTTTATGTATTTTCTTTGACTAATTTATTTCACGTGAACCAAATGCCGAAAAATCTATTAAAAAAAAAAACATCCATTAGAGGTGATTGGTTTCAGATTCCATATGAAACCTGAAAACTACCTATCATAATAGTTCCTCATTTTTGGAACCTTGAAACCTATTTCGCATACCTTAGAACTAGAAAGATGTGACAATCACACGTGTTTAGGTTTCAACATGTATTCTTAATGATCATCATTTACTACTACAACTCACTAATCATAGTTTATATTTAAAACACACGGATAATATGAAATATTAATAAAGTAAAAACAAAATTGTTACAGGTTTATAGTTTCATCTATCCAAAACCTAACCCGTCAAAATAATTTTTTCAATTTTTTGGGTTTCCGCAATGTTCAAACCATTAGTGAAACGTCTGAACTAGTAGTGCATTGGGCTTGTGCATGTGTTTGGGCCTTTGCCTTCCTGGGCCTGACCTTATCTGCACTATCTTTTTCATAAGAGGAGAAATTGACTTCGATCTCTTTTCTTTCTTTATCTTTTATTTTTTTTTTTGCTCTATACATCTCTAACTACCGTATCTCTCTCTCTCACTCATTTTTTCTTTATCTCTTGCATAGTATAGAAGTCGAACCCTCGCACTTATGATACGAGTATCCTCACTCTTTAATCTTTTTATCATGTAGAGCCACATGTCCACTAGCATTGCGATCTCTTCTTTACGAAGTTCAAAAAAATACCCTTAGAAGATTGCAAAAAAAAGCTTATGAAAAGTAGAAATAGTTTGTCGATTTAAGGGTCAATCAACGGGACAGGCGTGTCTGGTCCAGTAGAAAATTTGAAAATGATGTATATATGACATCTACTTTCAAACGATATTCTTATTCTTGCTCCGTTTACCACGATCTCTGATTTGTTGCCTCGTTAGATCGACTACCGTCCATATAAGGAATTTATATTCATTAAAACACATGACTGCATCAAATCCTAGAAACTGCCATGTGCTTTGCCCCCAATGATTGATATGGAAGTGGAACAACTTGTAGGATCCGCCGATCGATCCATCTATCAAGGGACTGCTCTATGGGGACTGGGGAGACTTTGGTCAACGAAGTCGCGGTCTTCTGAATATTACGTAGGATCGAAGGACAATCTCCTAAGTAGAGTTGGAGAGGACTCAGGAATAATGTCGAAGCATGTGAAGATCTGTTCCCATTAGTCACAGCAGCACTTGACAATTTTGCCAGTGGAATGATGTTATGTGTGAAGCGATTGTCCCGTACAATGCAAAAGTAAAGCATTTCACACTTGTACATGGATGGAGAGATGGCCCCGGTCGCTTGAGCTGCTGGCGTTTACTTTCTTTTTCGCGCGATGGAATGTTACAAAGTTTTCGATTCATATCTTAGCGGATGCAATAGTTCACTATTTCGTTAACTCATGAATTAATAAGACGCGAGTTAAAATTTAAGTAGGTGACTCAAATAGAGAGTATTTGCATTCGTTACGTAGTGAATCGAAGCATCTCCATTTCTCACCAGTGTCCCTTTCGATTGTTGCATCCGATGCTCAGTGACGAGTTGTTTTCGATTATACGAGTGGCACGAATTAGCTAAGACAGGGTTGATTGAAGCTTTAAGATTTCTTCATTCTACCCTTCCCATGATATATGTTTAAGTACGAACTAGCTTCTTTCATGAATTTCCATCAGTACATGAAAGTATATTAGCACAGCTAAGTAAACTGTACTGGCTCAAATCCGTGGACAATGAACCCAGTGAAGCAAAATCTGCTAGCCCTTGTTGGTTGATGTTTGCTCCGTTTGTCTCCAACACCAAGAAAATCCCGTGTCCAATTGCTTTCAACCATGCATGATTCAGCTTCCTTGAGCAACCCCTCAGTTGGCTCACATTCCCATTGGCTTGCATCACCATATCACTCGGCCTGTTCTCAGTATCGGCGGTCGGTGAGCTCGAGTCGGATCGCCTAAGACCAGCACATGATCTCCCACGGGAGAACAGTGACGGCAGAGGACAATGAACTCAGTATTGACTCGTTCAAGTTCTGAGAAGGGAACATAAATTTGAAGCGTTGGGAAAATAAGATGACGATGAGCTCATTAGTCCGAGACCCATGTCATTGATGAGTGGTGGATTGGCCATGGCAGATCCCAATATTGCTGCTTTTTGTAAGACTGCAGTGGCTGACATGAACCTTGGCTATGTTTTGTGGATGATTCTGGTCGCTTGAAACCATACAAAGAACTCAATGCATCAGATATCGAACTCTTGCTCTCTTCTTCCTCCTTCACACACTGAGGCAACTCCCAGACGGATGGACCAGACCCAAGTAAGGACGCGCTCGGCAACCCGAAAATGCTCATCGGCACTGTAGGAATGAATTCCGGTCGGTCACTGCCGAACACCGAAGCCAACAATGCATTGGAAGATGTACCGGCAAATCCGCAGCTGTTCAGATGGGGATTGGCAATTCCGGGCCGAGTAATCTGAAATTATCAGGGATTGTTGCAGCCGAATGAGGAGCAGCCAGTGATGTTGGGTCACTACGGAAGTTTGAGGAATTGAATTTTGTGCTCTCTTCAGCTAGAGCATCACAAAAGGCTCTGTGGGTGATGAAGCTGTCTTTCTGCATCATGATGCATGATCGCAACAATCAAAATCGTCTCAATTATATTCGGTATAAATACAAAATGACAGAGCCCCTGTTGCAATCAAACGAAGACAATGAAAGCGCCTAATGTGTTCATTTATTACCCTCGACCAACCCAATCATTCCAGTGCTATATAGAAGCTGAATTATCCATGTGCGAGTCCAAAAACAAGTAAATGAAACAGACAAAGTGAAAAATTACCTGGAGAAGACGGTGCCACAGTCGCATTTATACTCTCTAGTACCACAAATCTTGCTGTGAGCCTTCCAATCTGACTTGACTGCATACTTCTTGGAACACCTCTCACACTTCCACTTCTTCTCACCGTGCTTTCTGCTGAAGTGCTTCTTCACCCCCGTGAGGTCTCCGAGTGCTCTTGATGGGTCATGGTGGACACACGTTGTTTCTGGGCATATGTAAACTCTCTCCTTGGCTGGTCTCTGTCCTTGGTTCTGCGCTTCAGCTTCCATGGAAGGTTGTGTCCTCTCCTGTGAAGTTGCAAGTTCTGGTCTTTGGAAACCTTTCTTGCACACGTCGCAGACGAAGCGGTGGTGGGCCATCAGAGACTTCGGGGAGAGAGCAATCACTTCGGCATCTGGATCTGCTCGAACATTCGAAAGATAATCGAGGGTAAGATAAAAACGAGAGCTTCATTCGGAACTCGAAAAGCTGTTTGTGAAAAAGTTCAAAACTTGCCTGGTGTTCCTGGCAAGTTTCTCTTTTTATTGTTTTGGATTAGAGACGGGTTCTTGAACAAGTTGTCTGACCGAAGCAAGCCCATTTCCAGACATCTTTTGCACTGATATCTGTAACTGGGCGGTCCTTTGTTGAAGGGAAAAATGAACCTCAAAAGCTACAAAAATGCTATTCTAAAAGAGAGAGAGGACAGTAGAACTTGAAAAGAGTGGAGAGAGGAAGAAGCATGGAGAGATGGATCAATCTCGTCCCTGAAATCGATGAACCGGTTAGGTTCCTACTCTATAAGTTCAATCGGACTCTTGCTGCAGATTTCACATTTGAGTCATCACTAGTTATAAGAGAATGTCAAAGGTAGCAACAATGGAGTTTGGTTCTCTCTCCTCCTCTCTCTCTCCTTATCTTGCACGGCTCTTGTCAAAGTCGTCAGCCATAGACTTAGCTGGACCCCTCTCTCTTTCTCTCTCCATGTGGGAAGCAAGAAGAAACGATGAAAGGGATATGCAAATATAGCTTGATTGATACGTTGCTTTTGGGTGACAAAGATCAAACATGTAGTCTGCATAATCACAGCCTAATCTTTTACTCCTCCGGTCTACACGTAAATAGCTTGCTCTTAAAGGCCAATTCTATCGCACGTATAGCAATTGATCAGTCCATCGTGGCAAAAGCAAAGATTTTGAAATCCGGCTCCTCTCCGATACGTTTCGTACACGAACTTTTTCGTTGAAAATGGGATGAACTCTGGGCAATAACGACACGCATCAAAGGCAAGGAAAGTTCCCGCAAAATCTGAAAAAGGTTAAAAGGGTCGAATCAGGGATTCCCAAAAGGCCGAGCAGAGGGAAGATGGTGGACAAAGCGATGAAGAAAAGCTGTCATCCCTTTCCAGTCACTCATCACGGTGAAAGAAATTTGACACCAAAAAAGGCAAATCGATTTAGGAGAGTCCATGTCAAATAATTGCGCATCATCAAAGAAGATCCACAGATTCCACTACTGACTCGAGTGCCGTCCGTGAGACCTGGCTCGCTAAACAGGGGGATTAGGTTGGACAGCGTGGGGACCGTGGGTCCCGCCCGTTTGCAGTCACCAGTCAATGGAAACGTTCATGCACAAGAGCATGAAGAGGGCCTCCATATGGAGAAATATTGCCGTGATACCCCAACCCGTTGTCAAAATGTTTCTGCGATGTATCTAGGTTTTATCCATTTCGGCGGTTCCAGAAATCCTAGGGATGGGCGAGATCGGGCACATTTGGTTCGGCTTTTGAAAATGAATTTTTAGCAAATGCAAATATCTTTGACCTAAGTGATTTTAGAAAAATGGCAAATGATATTTTTTAAAAAAATACCCGTTTTTTTTTGTGTGGAAGTAAAAAATGCTTTGAAATGCAACTTTAGGCTAAGTAGTGTTTTGCGAAAAAAAAATGCAAGGGGTTTTTGACTGGATAATTCTTTATTTCTTTTTTCTAAAAAAGAACATCAAAACCCTTCACTAGCCGGCAAGGGCTTTGCAGCCGACAAACTAGATCTAGACGCCATCGGCAGAGGCCGCTTGGGGTCGTCGCAACATAGGCAGCCCTCGCCAGCCCTCGACGTCCCTTGAACTTGCTCTCTATGTGTTTGTTGTTCTAGGTAGAAGATGAGCAAACAACCAGCAACTAGGGTTTCAATTTTAAAGGAGAGGTAAAAGTGAGATTTCAGTAAGGTTTTGAGGGCAAAATAGGTAACTGACTAATTTTCATTAACTAGTCGTTTAGCATTCCAACATGCTGAAAGCCTAATGCTAGTCCTTACTAGGGTTATAAATCGGACCAGTTGGATCCAGAACTGCGCGGATTGGACCCCCGACAAATTAAGAATCGACCCAACTTAGCAAAGACCGGGAAAACTCATGTTCGACAAGAAGCAAGAACGACCCATTTTTGCCCATTTGACTCAATCTTGGGGATGTCTTTTGTTTATGTTTTCCTAATTTAGAACTTTGATTGCCCTTAACATGTTTTTTTCTTTTTGCATATTTCCGATCTAATGGAATCACCTGGGATCTGACCGAACCGGATCAGTCAGTCAGATTTCTTTTCTGGAAATTTGGGAACGGGACTAACGGTCCAGTTCTCGGTTCTTGAGGGAAATCGGATTGGACCAGCAAATCAATCACCCTAGTCCCTATCAACATTAGGCATTTAGCTTTTTCGAGGTGACAATTGCCTAATACCCCTTGAAAAGGCTTGTTAAAACACACCGGCAGCTCTTCAATGAGCTTATAAGCTTAAAGTCCCTTGAGAAAGCTGAACTAAACTCATTTTCATTCCGCTTGCTCAGTTTCAAGCACTTTTGGAAGACGTATTTATTAACTCTCAGAAAAGTACTCTGGACGTCTATTACCCCTACGAAGTCTTCCACGAAACGCGCGGGGTTGAGTTTGATGTGCCAAGGTTTTAGCGGGCGCTTAAAGGATTCAACCGGCAACGCGAGCGACCTAAACAACGGGGGCGGGTGAGAACAAGGCAGTGAAAGAATTTTCCGGAAGCACTTGATACTTGACAAGTACCCATGTAAACCATCAGATTCGCCAAATTCACTAAGACAGGATGAGATTGGTGGGTCCATTTCAAATTTGGCCAATCAAAGGATTTAACGTCACATGGAAGAGGGGGGAGAGAGAGAGAGAGTGTGTGTGTGTACAACATAGGAAGGTTCCCACACCTACTGGTGAGTTTCTTTGATGGACACGGTTCTTTGACTTTGCTACGTTCCAATGGGGAGTGCCCCAAGTATAAGGTACGCATGCATGGTAACACTTTTGAAAAGTGAATTTCTATTTCAGAAGCGATTTTCGAGGAGAAATCCGTTTGGTAAAAAAATTTACTTCTCAAAGAAATTTCTATTTATGAAGTGAATTTTCACCGATTAAGTTGTTTTTTTCCTCAATCTGAATAAGTTAAAAAAATGCTTCTCAACTCAAGAAATATTTCTCTGACAAAAAAAAAATAAAAAACTCAAGAAATATTTCTCGCCTCATTCTCCTTTCATTATACCCTCACCCTCTCTTCAACCACGCTTGCCTCCGCTTGCCGCAAACCTCCGCCATAGCTTGCTGTCGCCCACTGCCGCTCGCAACCATTGCCCCCCACCGTCACCGACCACGCCGACCGCCACTCACCACAAACCGCTGACCATCACCCACCATCGCTAACCGCAAACCTCCACCAATTGCCACCCCCAACCATTGCCACCCACCACGACCTCTGTCAACCGCACCCATGGCCACCCTCAACCATCGCCAACAGCCGCCCATAATTGCCACTGCCAACCTCTATCTATCACTGGCCCCTGCTACCCACCATCGGTCATTGCCCCTCGCCGCTAACCGTCGACCATCGCCTGCTTGCCGTTGTTGACCATTGACCTTCGCCAACCACCACTGCCGCCGTTGCCGCCAAGTCATCATCTTCAGCCGCCGAAGTAAAATATAAATAATAATATTTTATCTTTAAAAAGTAAATAATATTTTTAATAATTTATTATTATTTTAAAAAGAGATTTAAAAAGTTTGAAAATGAAGTAGAAATTTTTCGACCGTTGGCAATAATTCATAGAAGATTTTGTATTAATAATGTTTCAGAAGTAAAAATTTTCAATCGTTACTAAACAAATTTCTTTGATCAGAAATTAACTTCCAGAGAAAAAATAGAAAAATCAACTGATGCTTTTGAGTAGAAGTAGAAAAATCAACTTTTGATTAGAAGTTGATTTTTAAAGCAAAAGTGTTACCGTGCGCGCCCATAATGAGTTAATGAACAAATAGTATTGAAAGGACTTTATACCTAAGGGAAATGGGGAAAAACAGTCAAAAAAGGATCAATCCTCTTTCTTGGGTTAAAAATTACGTCAAACCTTAACCTTGTTAACACGGAGGACATGATCTATAAGGGTCGACTGTTGCACAACATCTGATCGGTGGGCCGAAAGAAGATCTTGAAGGTAGGACATGTATGTAAAATCCCATAAAAGTGTAAAGAGCGTGTGGAATTTCTACCTTATAACAATCGTATATCTATTGTGAAAGAAAGAAGTCTCGCATTGGACACATGACACTGAAAAATCCACCTCACAATATCGGTTGATCCATAACTCAATGACTTCATAAGTTTTCGTATGAATATGATTCCCAACTGGGTATGTCAATGGGTTCAAGTTATGCACTTTCGGTCAAATCCCTGGCTAGGAAGGTATCGAACTTTAGCCATGCTTCCCTAAACAATATCCTACCGTCGCCTTATGCTTTTGATCTCTTTAATGAGTCTAGTTGTCGATCTAGAGCAATCATCTCTTCATCCAATTTTTTTACTATATGCTCAGTTCGTGATACCAAATGAAAACCTGAGTATGATCCACAGATATCCAACTCTATAATTTTTTCTATACTCTTAAAACTTGGACCCTGTTACATTGTTCAATGACTCAATATAACGCATCTTGATGGGTAATCTCAACACAAACGGGAAAATTATCAATAAAATCCTAAATCTATTATAACCGTGTCAATTTAGTTCTAAACCTTTTTTGCCAATTCAATTTTGGACCTTTTTTTTGTCAATTCAATTCTAAACTTTTTTTTACCAATTCAATTATGGACCTTTTTTTTGTCAATCAACCCTAAACCTTTTTCATTTATGTCAATTTTGATTGAAAATTACTGAAATGGCATAGCTCTACTAACGTGGCGCAACCTAGCATTAACATGGCCAATTTTTTATTTTGAAAAAAAAATTCTATTTTTTTTCCATCATCTTCTTCTTCCTCCTCTAATCGATCAAGCCGAGCAAGGTCGCACCTCACTAGATCTGAGTGAGGCTCGACCTCACCTGTCAAAGGCGAGGCTGAGCTCAATGGCTAGCCAAAGGACAAAGAAGAAGAGGAAGAAAAAAAAATAGACAAATTTAAAAATTTTAAAATATATTGTTAAAAATTAGCCACGTCAATGCCAGTCACGCTACATAAGCAATTTCCGACCAAAATTGACCGAAAAAATTGAATTATCACAAATACAAAAAGTTTAGGACTAAATTGACGCAATTCCCCAACACAAACTAACGAGACACATCCTATATGAGCTTCAACTTTGGATTAGCTAAGTTCGAGTGCCGCTCCCCGACAGGCAACGAGTTCCCTTCCCTTCCCTTGCATTTTACCGATTGGGCCTCCTTTCTAAAACCATGGGCCAAATACGGCCCAAATCATACAAACGAAGCATGATTCGCTACGCACCGAGCCCTTATGATCTCCTACCACCCTCCCCCGATTTTCGGGGCAGACCTTCTCAATCATTGGTGGGAGAATTGTTACACAAGCTCGAATCCATGTAAGCCCAGCTAACGTCTACCGTTAGTAAAGTTGGCCCACGTGCACTCATACGATCTAACGATTTATGCGAGCCGAACTCACATACTGGGGATGGAGGCAACAAAAGAATGATGCAGCACCAATTCTCTTGGCGACACACTCGCGCAGAAGATGGAAAAAAGAAGTCCCCCACATGTCCGTCAATGCATAAGAGACAGGGGGGCCAACTCCGAGGATTCTAACGTCAATCTCTTCAGGAAGAAAACAAGGTTTCGTCGACCTTAACAAGGTTCAAAACGCGAACGTGTACGTTGACTTCTAAACAGATGAAGTTCGGATTTTATCCTGGTCCCTCCAATAAGGAAGACTTAGGTCCTGGGTACCATCGTCCAGTTTTTCGTCTTTATTTAGGGGAATTTGCACGAGGAACTCTCTTCCAAACACCTCCAAGCTAAAATCTCTAGTTTCTATCTGAACTATGCCAAAGTCAGTTCAACCACCCAGAGCGCCCTAAGAAAAGAATGTAGTATTCTAGATCCCGCGTGATCATTATACCACGAAGCAAGTCCGACTCGCGATGCGCTTTCTCATCTCAATAAAACATTCCCCGGTCCATTGGTTGTGTCATCACAACTTTTGGGGTATAAAAGATTCTATACGGACAATTCCTCTTAAATATGTAGCCCGATACTCCGCGGTGGACGGAGTGGTAATAGTTTGCTCCTCTTCCTTGCGCCCATATTACCATGTTACTTCAAGGATTAATTTGTAAGATTCTACTGAGTTATAAGGCCGAACCTCCAAATGTCCTCACTTCTCATTGAGCTTCGTTTTTCCATTTCTAACCAACAAAGTTGGTTGGAAGAAACCTAGCCTGCAAACAAAAGAAAAGAGTAAGTTAAGATGGTCAATAACCTGATATATCGCAAATGCAGGTCACATTTGTCAATTAATTCCACAGACTGCGGATGTGAAGGATGTACTGTAATGACATGTTAACATGTACCAATAAACTCCACGCACGTTTAGATTTTTCAAGAACAAAATTTGGGGGGAAAAACTCATAAGTCGTGCTTACAAGACTCCAAATAAGGAAAGTAATATATGCAGCCAAGGTTCAGCTGTCAAGTTTGTAGCAGCAGTTTTAACTTGCATGGCATTTTCCGCATATCTTGCCTCGGTGAGAACAATGTCCGAGGATGAATATAGCCAAAAAAAGCATCTCTACACAAAGTTTCGCAGCAAAGCACCTACTTGCAAAATACATTGATGATATCCAACCAAAAGGGATGGCTTGCATCTTTTACTTTTCATGTCATAATCTACAGGTCTATCCAGGTTTAGAATAATCAAGTACATTTTAGGAGAATCCCTCATGCCTACCTAATCTTGAGTTCTGTTTGCATTAATTAGGACGAACAAATTAATATATTTAGGAGACACCCCGATGTCTTCAAGT
Source organism: Psidium friedrichsthalianum (assembly GCA_019149425.1). Taxonomy (NCBI): domain Eukaryota; kingdom Viridiplantae; phylum Streptophyta; class Magnoliopsida; order Myrtales; family Myrtaceae; genus Psidium; species Psidium friedrichsthalianum. The sequence continues at coordinate 12,048 of JAGVVM010003442.1, forward strand.
TTTCACACCAGCAATGCGTATAGTTCTCGTTGATTTCTGCTTTTCTCAAAGGAATAAGGCATGCGGTGCATGGAGAACTTTCAAATATGCCGATCAATAATCCATATATGTATCAAACTTCTGGGATAGGTTCTTCATCTTTGTAACTTGATACTAATAGCCAACAACTTCAAGCTCGAAGTTGTTTATGTAGTAGTTTCTTTCAACTTACAACCATCAAATTAGTGAAGTTTTGTTTCTGAAACTATACACTAAATATTCTTAGTTACTTGGTATATACAATAGCTTAACAATACAAGAGCCTACTTCTATTGCTCGGGAAACTCTCGGGCCTATCCTGTTAAGGAGCAAATGTGATATTGCATTTGGAGAAAACTGTATCACCATTCCCTTCTCAACAATGATGGCCAGGTGTTCAGCCAAAAAAAAAAAAAACACACACACACACACAATGATGACCAGGTGACACCAATTAAAGGGGTTCCATCAGACCATGGAACCTAACTGTCACAACAACAAGCCGGAACCAAAAAAATTTTGCACGTGAACACTGTTCACATGGTTGTATACTTGATCTTCAATAAATTGACCAAAAATTCATAGTAATTCCCTCAACTGCATGTTTTTGTCTTCCAATCTATGATGAGAATTGGGGTGATGATAACATGAAGGCTCAGAGCCCCCTCTATATTATGGCTAAGCTACCAGAATGACAGAGCTCCTGAGCCATGACCAGAGAAAAATAGGGGGAAAAAAGGAAAATAGAAATAAACCTGAAGTTGATCTCATTAATTAAGCATCAACAAATTGTTCCCTCATGCATAATGCAGTTATTGACACCCATTCTTGTGTCCAAGAGGTTCGCAGACTAAGGTCAGCTCCAACAAGGAGAACCAAATGAGTCACTTTCTAACTGACTTGGCTTGGCTCTTTCCTGTCTATTATCTTAAATGACGTCCACATCTGCATGAAATTCTTCCATCTAACACTGGCACTGTGCTATAATAAGTACTCCTAAATTGCTCGATATAATCAGGGTTCCCTGGTTCCATTATTCTCTCTGTACTCTTCTAAGAAACAAGAAAAGACCTTCTGCAAATGGAGAAAGAATCCACTTCAACCTTTCAATTTCCTCCAGTTTTAGGTTCCACCCATCAGATGAAGAACTCATAATTCATTACCTGCAGAACAAGGTCACTTCGCTTCCTCTTCCAGCACCGGTGATTGCCGATATAGATCTGTACAAGTATAATCCATGGGAGCTACCCAGTCTGTTCTACACCATCTTCTTGTTTCGTTTCATTTTACTCCTTGAAACTTAAGACTGGTGATCCTCTATTCCTTGTTTCATGGCTTTTGGTTTTCCTTTCATCCCAGCAGAGATGGCTTTATTTGGGGAAGATGAGTGGTATTTCTTCAGTCCAAGAGATAGAAAATATCCAAATGGTGGAAGACCAAACAGGGCAGCAGCTTCTGGTTATTGGAAAGCAACAGGAACTGACAAGCCTATACTTGCTTCTGGGGATCAAGGAGCATAGGAGTCAAGAAAGCTCTTGTCTTCTATACTGGTCGCCCAACAAAGTCGGCCAAGACAGATTGGATCATGAATGAATACAGGCTGCTCGACACAGCAGTCAAGCCATCAAGGTTCAAAGGGTCCATGAGAGTAAGTGGGTATATCGCTTCTATGACAACACAATCTCTCTCTCTCTCTCTCTCTAAATAAATTTCCACAAACTACTTTCTCCAAGATTTCATGCTACCATATGGCTCGGACAATAAAGAAGTTAATGTTCAATTATATTTACTTTCATGCATCATTAGAAGAGTGAAAGAAATATTGCATCTTGTTGGCACAGCTGGATGATTGGGTGCTATGCAGAGTGCGACGTAAAACAAAAGCACCTAAAAAGAACATTGAAAACCAAGATAGACAATCACCTGAAGCATCAAGGTACTCACCAAAGATTGAGGTCGCACAACCTACATGCACATACTTCAATCCTCATATGACCATGGATCATCTGTTCAAAGATTGCCAAGTCGTAGCATACCTGCTGGCTGGGAAAGATCCACCTGCCATGGGAGCCATCTCAGGCAGTAAGAATGGTAACAGTCTGAACTCAATTTATCATGAAAGTTCTGATAATATAGATTCTCCCAGTAACATGTATTCAACAAGCAATTGTGTCAACACATTAAAAGGAAAGATTTCGAGGAGAATGAGCATAACATTTGCACTGAGGACAGCAGGAAGCAAAACAAAAATAGAAGCAATGAGGATTCAATCGGCAAGACTGTAGCTGGTGATGATGCAAATGGGTACAGCCACATCAAGTATCAGGAGAACATCTTCACCATGATTCCACAAAATTCCATGATTGACTTCCAGGAACTTGACGATCTTCCATATATTAGACACTCGCAGCAATGAAGCACGTAATTGGCAGGACATGACTTTCCTGAATGTGGTCATTTAGGAGGGTGTACAGCATAAGTTGTAGAGAAAGTACGCAGAAATAAGATCTGCAGTTATATATATTTCTGTGATTATTATAATTGTATCATGAAACTGGAAGTGGACATACGTGCACTGTAAGCTTACTATTTATGTTACCCAATAAAATGGTGATGTGATGATTGCAAGTTAACAGTTCCTGCTACCACGTTGGAGGAGGGGAATGAAATAGACTACAAAAAAGGACGCTGACCATTTGTTTCTAGATGCAGAAGATCTCTTCCACTATTAGCAGTCTATTGTCAGAATCCAAATTTAGTATCTGGCTATCTAGAGAATATATCCTTGCCCACATCAATTATACTAAGGACTTAGGACACACTAATTACCGGCAACATCTGTCTGCTAGAGAAAAAAGGATCAACAATCAGAAAATTTCAGGACAGTCTTTTGAGCAAAGCTTGAAGCATACAAGTGATTTCTGTGAAGATGCTAAGTCTACTGCATTTCTTGAAAATCATTAAAGCATCTGGCTACACTCCAATTCTATAGTTTCAACCAATTACCAATTTTCTACTTATACGATAATAAAGTACTTGCAGGGATGAACTTGAGGACAAGGACTTAATAGACTCGTGCAAAAAGATAGTTCAGTTCATTTCTCCTCAGGTGCAATTATTTCAAAGATTCTGCAATCAACTTAAATAGATCATTATATTTATTATCATTTTATTGGTACTTCTTCTTTCTTTCTTCCTCTGGTTACGACATTAAAGAAACACATCCAAAAAAATCAACCGTAAGATCTAGCTACCTGTAAGGCATTCTATCTTCAATCTTGAGAAGAGAAGGGCGTGTTGGTTTTGACCTCACATTTTTTGGTCAAACATAAGAACATTAATCATTACCCTTTTGAAATTATACCTCTCCAGATATTGCATATTCAAAGCAGTTCTCAAATAATTATGTCAAACATATACAGTCTGTAAATAAGTAGTGAAATTGTAGTGCCCATTTCCTTTTCATGAATTTTACTTCTAAGATCACTTCCACTTTCAGATGGTCACTTTGATTTCTGTAAACTTATGAGAGAAATGATAAATTGATGTCAGTCTAAGATGAAATTTCCCAGATAGCAAGAGAAGGAAGAAAGTTATCGAGCTTTGCGTGTGTTATGCAGAACAACTTTTGGTCGATATCTTAATGACAACAAGGTCTTGGATCACACAACGTGGACCAAGTCACGCGTCGATAAAGCAGTCATCTTTACTGGAAATGGTAAAATTAAGGATCATCAGTCTAATTTCTCTCACCCTAACTCTATTTACAAGACGAATGCAGCAAGACCAAAGTACTGAGTGATCAATGACTCAAGCTATTACAAAATTTTAGAAGAAACACAGCATATCTAGTTAAGGTTCTGAGAATTACAGGAGAAAAATACCATATTTAAGGTAAAATTCAATCACTTTGGGGTGGTTATGCATGACAACCATTCTGTTCTTAAAATAATTCTGGAACGGAAATAGATGGACTATTTCTGCAGAAAGCAAAAATCTTTTTGTTCTGGTTTTGGGCCAAAATCTATATTTCTCAGCAGATTTTTGTTACAAGAAATAGCAAAACAGATTTGCGTCATGCCAAACGAGTTTCTAGTCCAAACCTATTTCTAGTTAGGTTTTGAACAGAAAGGAGAAAAGAAATGTTCTCATGCGCGCACTTTGTGTCCCTGCTATGAGTGCATAGAAACTTGGACAAAGCAGAATGAACCAAGCTCCAGTTGTTGAGAAATCCATTAGTTTCTTTAATTTGGAAGACTGAAGTCAGAACAACAGAGAATTGCAACAACTACAAGCCTATCCTTCACATCCTCCAGGGACAAAATTTATGGCAAGAACATTTTCAGCTGAACTTTAGGTGTAAGCGTACGAAATGGTACTAAGGATGGGAAAAATTAATCATTTCAAGACATAATTTTGTTAAATCCCATCTGGAAACCTAAAGTTCCAAAAATAATGATTATACACATTCTTCAAAGGATTAGGGCAAAAGGCCTGGATTTATGAACCCGATAATATTTTTTTCGAAATCAGGTATAGCTTTTCTACACGTGAATGCACAAGTAACTCGCTCATCCTCTGTTTCAAAGTCAGCTACAGCTTTTCTGCACAAGAATACACAAGTCACCTAGATACCTTCTGTTTCACCCCTGATAATTTCAAATTGACAAATTTGCGGACAGTTAATGAAGTTGCCCCCCCACTTTGAAACAAATTGCAAGGACCAAAACTGTTTAGCAGTGAGATATTATCAACTGAAATGATGGCCAACCTCATTGACAAGCCACAGTTTAATTATGCATCCAATCCTCCCAATATGGCATTGAGACCATGATCCTGCGGGGACATGTCACAAAACAAAAACACTAGTGCACCATTATAGGAAAATACTTACATTGAACTGACAGGCCATTGCCAAAGAGAAAGACAGACAAAACAAATAGCAAAACAAGTCAAGATGCTTACATGCCTGATTCATCTTCCTACGTCATATTGATACTTAATTGAGTTGATTTCAGTCCTTGAAAAAGAAGTCATCGTTAACATCTCACTGATGTCCATATTTGAACAGCAACAAATGCCATCAATAGTTATGGATAGATACGGCAACTGCATCTCAGAATGAGCAAAGCTAGTCTCATTGTTCAAGGAGTTAAGATATTTCTGCAAGGTACCAACTGTGTCGAAACTGTTCTGCTCTGCATCTTGTTGTGTCTGGAATTGATCAGCTACTTCTCATCAGATAAGTTTCCTGCATATCGATAGGTTCAGAAACTATTTTATACTGTTCTGCTCTGCATCATGTTGTGTCTGGAATTGATCAGCTACTTCTCATCAGATAAGTTTCCTGCATATTGATATGTTCAGAAACCATTTTATCTTAAAAGGAAGAATACAAGAACTCAGAAAATGAGGACTGAGGTCTAGCACTGAACTTCTAGCAATGTTAACCAAGCCACAAACTTCAGTCCCTTAACACACATGAACATACTAGTAGGATGACAATCATAGAAAATTTGTCTCAGAGTTTTCAGTGATTGCATTATTCTATTTCTTTCCAAATTAGAAAAGTGATTCAATGGTTCAGTTCAGTGTTTTCTACCTCCTTTCAAAATTTGAACCAGAAATTCAATGCGTAATCTTAGCATTCAATGTGTATTCATTGTCACGACAGTAACCTTAAAAGGTTCACACTCCTGCCAACGTTGAATTGACCAATGAGAGACTTTGGCTTTCCAGACACATACTTTCGGAAATGGTTCATGCATGTTTGTTGCCAGGGGCCCTTTGTGTTGAAGGTAAGAAGTTTCAAGATATTTTGGGGATAAAGTTCAATTCCAAGGTCTGAGACGATCTCAAATGTTCCCTCAATCTTGTTGCCAAACCACACATGCCTTCTTGTTTGCCATAGGAAATTTTAGACAAATAGAAGCAGGGTGACGAGCAATGACAAGAAATGTGCACTGTGGTGGGGGTAGGAAAATCATGATCGGGATGGCAGACCCAAGGCTATGGAACTTGGGTGTGGGTCTTTTGTCGAAATTAAATGGCCTTCATTTTTTCTTTTTATTTATTATCCCTCACTAAGGGCTGAAAAATGAAATGATGATGCTCTTAGCCCATTCTATTGCATAAATTTATTAATATGCAAACTGCACAAGAAAATCCGAGTGTAGGTGTCCCCTACAGGTAAGATCAGTAGACATGGGTCTCATAAACTGAGGAACTTCTTTACGGGAATTATGAGGACGGACTATCGAACTTGGAATGAAAGCCAAGTCCATTAAAGGAATGGCCAAAACGTGACTAATCTGCACTCGATCTGCCGTTCTTGATGACCAAAGACTTCCGCATGCAGTGTAGCTACCTTTCACAAGGCGGGGCAGCCTAGAATCGATTACAACTCCCCATTTCCATAAAACCTTCTTTTCAGCCAAGTGAATAGGTAGACGATCTAGCTTTTGTTCTTACCTTCTTCCGTCTTTCATACTTTATCTTACAGGTGAAGATCATTTATCCCTTATTACAGCTCTTCAACAGAAAGTTCCCCATTAATGAACTGGAGAGTTTCAAACTTAGTGTGAAGAAAGAGAGGACTTCCTCCTCGAGTGGTTTTGAATTTCTTGATATTTGTAACTGATCATGCTGGAAAATGACTCAGGCTCAATCATGACAAGAGAACAACAGACGATACATTTCAGACAATTTCGAGCAATGATTAAGAGAAGCAACAGTGAATCGTGAGCAGCAGCTGACCTTGATTAGCTAGTATGCATCATTGTGAAGCAGAGCAGCTGGGTGGTGTCCAAAAGATTGCGAGATCTCCTCAATGAAGCGGTGAAGTGGAGTCATTCGAAACATGAGGGACTAGAAACTTTCCATCGCTGAAGTAGTTCAGCTAAGTTCTGCCAACAGATAACTTGCATAGGACATTGATTATACACAATGATAAGAAATCTAAAGACCTTAATCAGAGATAACAATTATCGTGAATCATTTATGGTACATTGACATCTACCACCTGTATTAGCAAGAACGGGAACTTTTGGAACTAATAATGGATATAGACTAATAAGTTGTCGCTTCCACAGAAAAGTATGATGTGGAGAAATAGACTTTCTTCTTCTGGCCGTTTGATCCTAAGATTCCTCGTGCTCTTTTGTCCCTTGCTTACTAATGTTTTGTGATTTACCGGTTATGTAGCTATTCACCTAGTTTTCTTCTAGATTCTTCTAAATCCTCTTTTTATCCGGTTGAAATCTGTCTTATCTAAGCCAGCCTTCTTGCAATCTCATCCTTGTGAAGGCCATCCATTCTTTCCAAATCATGTAAATAAAATGACAAGCTCACACATGTAAAAATCAATTCTCAAGCAATGAGTTCTTGGAGAAACCAGAAAATTTAAACTATGTCAAACTATATATAGGCATTCTTTGAACAGTGAAGTGTGTAGAAATTTGACATAATATTTAAATGTCAAACCGCACCTTCCTTATTTGCCTCCTCAATTATATATTTTCATGCTTTAAGCTTAGGCCAAAAGCCCAGCTTGTGCATGAGTGGGATTGTTAAGACTTTTTAGATATTAAACCTCGCCTTCATATAATAACTTGAACTTATAGAACAGTTGGCAATGATCCACAAAATCTCACATGAAATCAAAGTAGAAATTATGCCTTCATCTAACAACTTAAGCTTTTTATACAGTCAGCACAAAATCTCACGTAATATCAATTTAAGCTTTTAGAACGGTTGACCGTTGCCCCACAAAATCTCACAATCCAGGATACATCTTGACAGCTGAAACACGGAGAATATGACAGCAAGCTCAACAACGCAGCACACGAGAAACATAACATCAGAATTTTGAGGAACACAATCTACGTACGCAGAAAAATAGATAGAATTGATAGCAACGCTTTGTCCTAGGACACTTTCGTTTCCAAAGCCCCGTCAGACGTCGAAAGAAAGTTCAACAACCAGCTTCAAAAGCATCGCCTCCAGGACTAACGTCAAAACACGCGAAACATAAGTGGCGACATAAACTCGACAGAGCATAAACCTAACCAAAAACCCAAGCGAACTTCACGTACCTAGGATAGGCAGTAGAGCATCCGATGAGCGTGATTTTGGCTTCTACGAGCTTCATGTCCGCAACGGGCGAACGGATCATATGAACATTTCAGATTAAGGAACTGAAATCAACCTGAGCTCACAAAGCAGCCGAAGCACGAAGGCACGGTCTCCATGGACACCGAGGTCGATTGCTCTCTGCGAATGGCGTCGATCCTGAAAGAGATGAGAGCTACTTCGCTTCTGTACAGCAGTGCATTTGTGAGGTGAACCCGGCCATTCAAATGCTTTCGGCGGGCACGGAAACTTAGGCCTATTATCTTTCGGGCCAAGTTAATTAATAGGAACAACCACACAAATAATCTTTAAACTTTAAATTTTACCCCAATATACATTATAGCCCTAAACTTTTAATTTATTCAAGATGATCCATAAACTTTTGCCAAATATGCAATTTCATCCCTGAACTTTAATTTATTCAATATCATATCTAAAATTTTGACAAATGGTCAATTTAGTCCTCAGATTATACAAAACTATTATATGTTGTTCTTCCATAAATGCAAGTTCACGGATGATATTGAATATTTTCATATAATATGTAGACTAATTTGAACATATACCAAAAGTTTAAGGATCAAATTGAAAAAATTAAACGTTCAGGGATAACATTACATATTAGGCAAAAGTTTAAAGACCATATTGAATAAATTATAAGATCAAGGACTATAGTGGATATTGAACAAATTTTATGACTATTTGTGTCATTTTCTTCTAATTAATATATAAAAAATTCTATTGTCGTGATATCTGCAACAACATAACCTAAAACTTAAACAGAAGTGCGTAACCTTTTAAATCACAGCCCTTTCACTGCAATGTTTCAAACTTACCAAGAAGATGGCACAACATTTGACAGATGCGAGACAAATGGCATCTCATAGTATTCCTTCTATAACCATGAGCTCCTCACGTATAATCCAAAGTTCCTGTTTTTGAAGGGAAAAAAAAAATCTAGGAGCTCGTCTTAGCCGGATAGTACTTGTTTATAAAAGAGAAAAAAAAAAAACGTGTGATTTCAATGTTGAGGAAAGAGGTGCCGGTGCTAGCCATCACTAAAGTTTCAAGAAGTGATAGTAAGAGGGGCTGATATGTAACCATTCATTGTGTCTTTGTTTATGTATTTGAAAAGCATTGTAAACATGTCATGATGTGAAAGGTCTTGTCAAATTTGTACAATAATGTTAAATTGTGCATTTTTCGTGCATATAATTAGACAAAGATTGCCAATATATACAAAACCAAACCCTTCGTTCCTCGGTTAGGAAGCTCACAAAAATACTAAGGTAGTTTTGACTTGAGATGATATAAATGGTCTCTAAACTTTTTATTTGATCAATATAATCTTTAAACTTTAGCCCAATGTTCAATTGATTCAATTTTTAATTTAATTAATATGGTCCTTGAACTTTGAAATATGTTCAACTTAGTTCCTGAACCATATGAAGATGTTTAATGTAATCTTTTTATTAATTCAAGTGTCCATGGACTATATTAAGCATTTTCTTATAGTTTATAAATCAAATAGAACATGTTTCAAAAGTTCAGGATCTTATTGAATAAATTGAAAGTTCGGGGTCCACATTGCACATTGTGCTACGGTTTAGGGATTATATTAATAAAAAAAAAAGTTTAGGGATCATATTGTACAAGCCAAAATTTAGGGATCATTTATGTCTTTTTTTTTTTTTTTTGACTTTGGATGAGTTGCAAACATTGTTTATGAGGTATAAGCTTTTTCAAGCCCAAAGATCGTATAGTTTTTCCACTCAATCACCTCTGGGCACTATTAATTGTAGGGATCATCTTCAAGTGTGCTAGTAACTTGTTAATGAAAAAGAAACCCGTTGTCAAAGTAACATATCATAGTTATAGTGTCTTTCTTTCACAACGCACTAATTCACAAAATCATCATTTTTTTTATTTGATGATTGTAGTTAAAGAGAACCCTTAGCATAAGAAATATTTTGATTTCCAAATCGGCGATCGGTTACACATAACGAAAGAAAAAAAGATAGATATTGCATTAAAAGTTCTAAATTTTTCTTATTTGATTGCTTAAGAAATATTTGGAGGTTCAATTAAGAAAATTCTTATTTGACATAGGAATCTTGCTTAGGAAAATTTGTTTGAACATCGTCAAGTTGGTGTTAAGCATTGACTAAGAAATATTCCTAGTTGCATGGTTTTTGTAAAACTCGATACCTCTACGATGGAAATGCTTGCATAACAGTCGCATTGCTCAATGATAGTGTGATCGTGCTATGCAAGCCGCAAATAGATTTTCACAATACCCCTTTTTTTCCATTCTATGTCCTAGCCACAAAAGGATTTGTGAATAGCATAGCACCATCTAGTGTCATTAAGCAGTGGACGATTATGCTGGCCGCTCCATTTTATGAATTCGTTAAATTTTACACAATGAAGAGAGCTTTGTTATAAGAAGTCAGAATTAAGGACATTAGCCAATAAAAAGAAACAAAAATGCATTTAAAAAATAAATGGAACCTTGTTTCCAATAAAGATTTTGAATAATTTTATTGACATCAGTGTTCTCTGTCCAAGAAAAAATCTCAATTGAGGAAAATAAAAGGTAAAAAAGACTGGAATTGAATATGGGGATCATACCATCACATGGATGTTCTGGCGAACCAGTGATCTAATTATACAAGTTCTTGAAGTAACAAGTGCAAAAAATAAGAAGAAATGGAGAGAATACAAAAGCTGGTATCCTTCATTACCAGCTAGTGATTCTCTTCTTTCTCTCTATATACGAGGGGATGCAAACCCAGTGGCTCATCTCTCCCTTTTTACCTATTGAATCCCACCGTAGTCAAGCAAGTAACAATGCGGAGATCACGACCCCGGATCCGCTCACATCGAACTCGTTCTCTTATCAAATGAAAAACCTGGCGCCCCGATATTGATTTCATGTTGAGTTCGGGCAGCTTGAGGAGCCGGCGCCGCTTGTGACGAGCTAAGCTCGGGTCCGACGTGACCTTGTTCCGTCTCAGGACGATGGCGATGAGACGACGAGCCGTCGCCTTGGTGGTGGTGAGGATGGCTGGGGGACGGGGATTCGGTTTCCGAGTGCTCGGCGTCGAAGTTCGATATCCGGGGGGACGTGTGGAAGCTGTCCATCTCGCCCCTGTAGTGGCGCAGGAGATGCACTGGCGACATGTGGTGCGAAGGGGTTGTCGGCCTGCTCGACATGGGGGTCACGGAGCTCTTGCTCTCCTTGATGTGCTTCTTGGCAGAGTGGTGCCAGTTGCGCAATGCCGTCGCGACTCTCTCATTGAATATCGTCGGTTTCATGGTCGATCCCATCTGGTGCGGCAAAATGTTCAGTTTCAGGATAACTAGATCCTCAGACAACTATGCTGGTTTTAGAGAGAGAGAGAGAGAGAGAGAAATTTTACCTGAGTTACAAGGGCATAAAGAGGGAGAGTGACATAGCTGCACAGGATCTGAATCAGAACCCTGTTGAGGTCAATTCCAATGAGTAAACAGATTCCACTTTCCAGTAGACAGAACTGCTTTGTATACAAAACTCTCCATACTTATACAAATGGAATAGAAATATGGAATCGCGACAACTCACCCCATGGAGATTCTGATCACCACATCCTCCGTATGCGCATGGAAACAAGATTTCAAACCGAACTCGTACTGGAAAAATGAGAAAACAGAGACTTCAGGTCTCATATCGAAAACTAGGAAACTGACACGATGCGCTTAAATTGAAGTTCGAGACCGAATCAACTCACCCAAGTCCAAGCAAAGAAAGCGAGCTGGAAGGCGTTCTGCAGGAGAGCGGCATATTACAAAAGGGTAAGCATGTAGTTTGATTTGAGGCCACAAGTAGCAAATGAAACGGCAACGTTAAATTGCAGCTACCTGAAACAGAAACAAAGTTGATGAGGTAGAGGATGAGGCGAGGACGGTTGAACCAGAAGAGGTCATCCCCCGGCTGAACGACCGGCACGCCCTTAACGACTTCGCCTCTCTCGTGAATTCTGAGACCCATTTTGGTGATAATCACCTGCAACTTTGTTCCCACCAAAAGGATGATCTGCAAGCCATTGAATTTAACTGCATCAGATCCAAGTACCAAAATCGGTAGCAGCAGCATCGTTTCTGAGATGTCGAGATTGTGCTTACAATAAGCGGGATGAACGGTAGCCACAGATAAGAGTACCACCCTGCACGCATCAAGAATCGGAATTCGATCAAATTTCAGCCAATAATTCTACATTGCTTGTATGACCATCCAGGAAGTGAAACTTGTTGACTACTCACCATGAGTATTGAAGAGCAAGAAGAACACCGCGAAAAACCAGATGGGTGGACTGATTCCGACCACAACCTTGAAATCCTCTTCAAGGGATCTGTTGATGTACTTTTGGAAATCGAAGTTGGTCTGGCTCTGAGGTGCCAAATGTGCCTGAACAAACGCAAGAGCAAAGGGCAAAACTTTCATCAGGAAAAAGCACAAAGATTCACTCCAAGTGATCGTCAAATTATAACCCAAGGAAAAAAAAAAAGAGTCAAGGCAATAGAAGGAAACGGTCAATGAAAGATGGGAACTTACCATGATGAACCCATGTCTCAAAGTCAAGTAATCAACTTTAGGGACCGACCTCACGAATTGCCTGAAGAAGCAGACCTTGAATCCAACAAGGGAAAAGTGTCAATGGTAATTACTCGCAACGGCCAATTCGTCTCATCGCTAGGCCGAGTTTCCATTCCATCTCACGATTGCTCGTATGCAAATTATTATACAATATACCCGGCAGTGTACCTTACACAAAATTACTTTCATGGACATCCTAATATCTTAAAATTCGGTTTAAACACCATGCGATGTATGACGCCATGGTATCCGTGAAAATAATCATCCCAGAGTAATTCTGATTTTCCCAACTTGAGCAGTAACTTTCATGAACAGGAGAGTAATTATCGAGTCGCCCAATCTTTCGGTTGAAAAGTCCAAGGAAAGCGAAACTGGGACGACGTAGAGAACAAGTTGATCGTGCGACGAAGTCCCATCTAGAACTGAATCTACTGCTGTAAAGATTGGTCAGAGGTCAACCAAGACCTGCTTGCACATTCATCGATTGTCCTTTATGACTTCTCTTTCTCCCCCTTTTTTAAACCTTTTCCTCCGCCGAGTTTGAAGAAGTCAAATAAGTTGTCCTAATATATGGTCAGACTATGGAGATGCTTTCTGTCCACAAAAAAAAAAATGTTTTGGACAGCTACCAACGTTATCTAGATGGGCCAGAGCCATGCCAAGACCACAACCCCACCACTTGACTGAATCCATTCGCGAGGAAACCCCCTAAAAGCAAAGTTGCCCTAGTTAATCATAAATTAGACTGCTAAGTTGCACATCAAACTAATTGCATCTATATGACTTTTGTCCATTTCTTATCGATTTCATAGCGTTGCTTAGACAAATTGGCAATCCCAATCACAAATCGTCTCGTGCCCGCCTGTGTGATTTTAGGTCACAACACAGTTACTAGCGCCTTGCCGAACCACGTCGAGAGAGATCGCGCAATGAAGGTTTGGGGGGGGGGGGTGTTGCCAAAGGAAAGATGGTACCCATGCCCTAAGGGGGTTCACTAGTTCTTTTCTAGGTCTCGGTTCTATGATTGAAATTTTGATTGAGAAAAGTAGATGTTACGTACAAGCACAGCATGTAAAAATCAAAAAGAGAAACGATTATGTGATTGGCCAGTATATGACAAGTAATTAGAAATTATTGTGGATTCATTCTTAAAAATTTTGCGGTTCACGACATGCTTTTATTCTCACCGTAACCAAAATCTATATGTTAGCAAAGTCCAATAAAAAACCTCACGTTTTCTGGAGCCGAAAAAGTCAAAAGAGGTACTCATGAAGTCCTATGGCATTCAGTGCCTAACTAGAAGGGAAAATGGGAACAATCAAAGTCAAGAATCAATAAAGAAAGTAAGGATGAAGACTTACGATCCAAATGAGGACGGGCGTCTTGGTCCAGAAGTTCAAGGTCTCTTTCCGAATGATGTCTCTAGTGAACCTAAACCTATGTGGATCTGTCGCACACGATGACAAAACATACAGCGTATGCAAGATTAAACCCAGAAAGTAGAATGAATCGAGCCGACGAAACGTATCTATTGAGGCAAGATTTGGTCACTCACCATGGGAGAACTGGTACTCAGCTGTTCTTGTTTCCTTCTCCCATGCTTTCCACCTTCTCATCTGCACAATCACAATCACATCGTTTTCTTAAATATCAATCGTCATTGTGAATGGAGCGAGAGAGAGAGAGAGATGATAAACCTTGGCTCGGCCCAAAGCCATGGTGAGGACACAGTACAGGACGTGAAAACAGCGAGGACGAAGATGAAGATGTGGAGCTGGTGGATCCCATCTGCAGAAATAAACGGAACTTTACCCTGCAAAAAATATAATCCGAGCCCACCACCGAAGGCCACCAAAATCCAAATCAATTTAGTCCTTCCAACTTACTGGTATCAAATAGATATGGCAAATTTTAATTTCCTTTGTTGTTCGATTCATGGCATCTGTATCCATGACCTCCTAATTCATCGTGTTTAAGCTCGGTTTCCTATTTTGGTTATCGACTAAATCAATCGCCGACGCGGATGCAGATGATCGAAGTTGCGGGATTGATCCCTTTGGCTTTTATGCGCGGTCCACGCACTCTCAGGGAAAAAAAAAATACGACAAAGTTGTGGAATGAATGTGAAAACGTTGGTGCACACCTTAGCTGCGCACTTGTCCGTGGTGGCGGCCGCCAGAACACGGCGGAAGCCTCCCCCAGAGCCCACGGCGGTCGGCAAGCAGCCTCCGCCGGCCTGAGTGGATTCTTCTTCGTCAAGTTCTTCCTCTTCCTTCTTGTTGCAAGGGTGCCACGTGGCCCCCACCTTCTTCGGTATGCAGATGTTGGGTGATCGGCCTTGTCCCACAGTGAGGAGCAGCGATATGAATCCCAGTAGCATAAGCTCTGCACCAACCATTGGAAAAACCAGAGTGAAACGAGTCGATCCGCAGGGAAACGTAACGTTTTGTCATCCAACAGATTGCTTACCGGATTTGATCTTCTCGAGTGCTTCGTAAAGTGCGCGCTTGTGTTTCTTCTTCAGCCACTGTAGAGAGAGAGAGAGAGAGAGAGAGAGAGAGAGAGAGAGAGAGAGGAGCGATATGAGATCGTGTGTCGTTCGAGTACAGAGCGATGCGAGTTCGAGCCGAAAAAGCTAATCAAGACCGTCGCGGGCTAACCTGTCCGATGAGATGGATGATGTACTCGATGATGATTGAAACCAGAACCAGAACGAAGCAGACGACGGCGACGGCCCACGTCGGCGTCTGCTCCAGCGTTCTCCCTCCCGTCGCAGCCGCCATGGATTCAGTCTCTCTCTCTCCGGTGGCTCCGCCGCGTTACCCCAAACCGCGAGTTAACTTTGAGCTAGATTATATATGGGTTTCGTTCCCTCTCAAGAGACGAGTGATTCTGAAGAGAGCCCTTTTTTTTTTTTTTCTCGAGACTTCGACCTGAATACGAGATCAGATTATGTGGGTCTGTAGAGAGAGATTGCCAGGGAAAGTGGGGGCGTAACAGTGCGGGGACAAAGCGAGGCACAAGGGGGTACGAAGCAGCCCGAGTGCCTTTATACGAACACGGAGAAAGATGAACGATGAATCAATGAACGGGGAGTAGAGGGTTGACTTTTCGACTTTTTGACTTTCGACGCGTAAGATGGGTCCGTGTGGAATACGACCGTGGAACCGAAAGCCCAGTAACAAATAACAACGGAGAGAGAGAGAGAAGGTTTGTCACCTTCAGATTACTAAAATGTGCAGTTAAGTTAAGAACCGTGCGTCGTTGGTCGCCCGAGTCAACTCTTTACCTTTCCTTCACCATCGCGGCGGCACCAACCTCAGTGAGATTTTCGAGCTCCTCGAAACTTTGCTTCGTCCGATTACAAAAACGGCGGACTTCTGATGATGACGATGGCGACCATGGCGATGACAGTAACAGCGATAGCAAGAACTTTGGTGCACGAAGTTTGCCGAGTTCATGAAACAGCACTCCTTCGTTTCTTTAAAATCCGAGCATGACATCCTCCTTGCCGAGTTGATTTAGTGATTTGAAAATAACGACATTCTTTCGGGGCGGCAAATTCTTGAAAGAATGGATCCCGCAACAATTTCTAATTATTTGTTAATTATTTTTTTTAGATGGCTCGGAATAGACTGTTAACGTCGCGGTAGATTAAAGGCAATCGCATAACCATTTCTTTACCGATAAAAGGAACAATCTCTCCATGTACACATCATGTTCCTCAACATTGTCGGCTGCAAACGAGTTCGTCCAAATATATCGGCTCGCTTCTTATCCGAAGGACGACGAGATTAGTATGATATTATACGAGCTTGAAATTTACTTATTCTATCGTACCCTTCTCAATTGAACTACTCTATATCAAGAAAACAAAGTAGCTGATGGTTGCTTCAAGAATCGATGGCGTAAGCAGTGACTATATAAGTAAGGAATTCTTTTTTTATTTCCCAAGCCAACCATAGAAAAAATGTATTCAATTCACTTGACAGAGAAAGGTACGGACAAGAAACAACTACGTGATTTTTATATCTTCTTACATGGCTCCGACATTAGGGCACGAGATTATGATGAGGCCATACAAATCGTACCTGCTATTTAATCAATTGCTAAATTTACACGTGATTTAGTAATATTTGTATATCGGAGGATAACATAAATATGTGATAACTTGTGGATGCATCATTCTACGAGCGGCTCAGAAAATTTCGAGCTGGTATTTATATATTTATACGTTCTAGGCTCAAATAAATAATATGGGTTCCAACATCTCTGCATAATATAAAATCAGCAAACTTATGATAATTTAATATTACGCTTTAATCAGCTTGAATAAGCTGACTATGCATCGTTTCTACATACTCCAAAATGGACCAGCCAAACAATTTCGACCAGAAAAAGTTTATAAACAGGAACCCACTTGAATGGATTGATATCTTTGAAATTCATAAAGAATTTTATTCTACGGAGTCCACGATAAAATGTGAATACATAACTTTTTTTTTTCTGAAAGAAAGTCGTATTAATTACTCAAAAGGGAAACATGAGGAGTACATAGATTTCGGTTGTGTTTATTTCAGGGAAAGTATTTTCCAGACTTTGATCGATTTGGTTCGCCGAAAATGATCTGGCAAACGGAAAATACTTTTCGATCAACAGAAAATTTATTCATAAAATAGGAAAGTGAGTTCCCCAAAATAAGAAGGTGGAAACACTTTCCCATATCTGAGTCTCTCGTTTTCTGTCCAAGTACGCTCTTTCATTCGCTTTATTTTTTCCCCATTCTTCAAGTATACTGCACCGATTCTCACCATCTTTGCCATGGTAGGTTTGGTTCTTCTTCACTGAAACTCTTCATCTCCATCATTGAAGCTAGCTCTTCTTCAACGATGCTCAACACAGCCCCAAGCTCTCTCTCCCCTCTCTAGTTTGAAAATAACCTCTGAAAATTTGATGATTATCGTTTCCATTCATCTTCTTCTTCAAGCAAAATCTTACAATTCAATTTCAAAATTTCTGTAGATCCTAGAGTTTCCATTTATCAAGCTTAATTAGAGATTCTTCCTTACCATGAGAGATATAAGATAACATATCTAATCACTTGACCTTTTGCTTGATTTTTCATTGATTTGCTCAAATTTTCGGCAATATGTGCTTTTATGAAACACAAGGTAATCTATCAAGTCGAGTCGGTTGGTGTTTCATGATTTGAAAATTATACCAATTTTATTATTGTTTATTTTATGATTTCAATGCGCAGGACCTTTGTAGCATTGGCACTTTCTTTGGCATCCTTGAGAATATTCTTTGGCTAGTTGCTGCAGAGAATTTAATTGAGAAAAACTTTCCTATAGTTTGTTGTGTAGAATTTGATAGAGTAGGTCCATAGATTATGCATTTCACGTTTTGGTTCACATGGGAGATAGATGATGTTATCATTTTTTGTTTCCTTGAACTGTGAGATTCATATTGTTGAAAGCATGAAAGATGTTTGTTAAAATGTCAAGACGGAAAGAAAACCATTGATTATAATTTATTGCAATACCTCGTTGAAATCATTCATAAGCCTTGTTGTCTAGAATCTACCATCGTGCACATTTGCTGTTGCTGCTGCACCGAGTCTAACCATCTCGAATCTTTTTGAGTTCTTTTAGTCAACTCGGCAGAATCGAGTTTTGAATCCTGAAAAGTCTAGCCCTTTGAGCTTGCAAGATGTTTGTCAAAACGTCAATTTAAGCTGCACTTGTCTTCACTTTTTGATGATATTTTTTACTTCATTTGAATGTCTGTTGTTGGGTTTAGCTTTGGGATAAAACATATGTCTTGACTGGCTTGGAGATTAATAAATGAAAATTCTTATTTTTGAGTGCAGTTGGAAAACAATGATGTTTATGGAGCAATAATTAGTGCAGCAGTGTCAGTAATGACAATTGGTATGTTAGTTATAGATGATGAATTTTCAGATTGTCGGGTTAGTCACTCTTAAAGATAAAATAAAAAAGAAAAGATATTTCGAGTATTTTAAATATCCGAGAGTGAGAACTTAATCGCCTTTGACGACGAACGATGCATGCATAGTCAGACGAATCATACGTAATCGCCGAATCACTAATTGCAAATTAGTCAAGGGCGAGGACGAGAGGCGGACGCATGATTGGATTCGGGGGGCGGCTTTCCGTGTTTTTCGTCATTGTTCGGAATCGGAGGAGGGAGCTGTCGGGACCCACCCGATTTTCAACCAACGACGGAGGATTTTTTCTCTTTCGGGCAGCTGGAACCCTCCGACCTTGGACGTGGGTAATCGCGTTAACCCGGAATTGAACCCGAACAAGTTGGTCGGGCGATCACAAACCGCCCAACCCGGTGGGCTTGTTTTGCATGCGTTTCCATTGAGGGGTTCTTAAAGAAATTCGATGGTTTCGTTTCGATGATTATAGCCTAATCGATTATTATTGACGACCTATTAAAATATTGAATTTGACTTCAAGTCAAAAGCAAATGGATTTCGAATTGCGAGGTACCGTATCGAATTGGGACGAATGACTTACATTCTTGGAAGCCTTGCTCACTCGAGAGTGCAACTTCTGGAGCATAAATTCGTTTGGTTGCGCAACTTTATTCTTTTGCTTCCGGAGCATTTTTTTTTTTCACTTCAATAGTTACTTTGGAGCCACTCAAAGAAGTAAAAAAAAAATTATTTCTCTCTAGAAGTAGAAAAATCAACTTTTGCTCAAAAGCAGAAGTAGAAAAATCAATTTCTGGTCAGAAGTTGATTTCCAGAGCGGGATAGTTGCCATGCGCGCCTTGAAGTTGGATGTGAACTTCTTAAAGAAAATCAATGAAGTTCGTAGGGAAATAAAACTTATGAGACACAATTTGGAAATTTTTTATAGTCAAAGACTAGTGCCAGAATCAATAAAGTTAATCTAATTCGAATTTGAAATTCAAACTCAAGCAAATCTTTATCCGAAAGAGCTTTCTTTGAAATTCGACAAGTTCCTCATGATTTCCGTCGTCCAATGCATTGACTGATGTTGTGTACTCTTGCTCATGGTGTATTGTATGTTTTGAATGTGCCAATTGGTACTGATCTTGATCCTTTAGCTACAGTTATCCACCAATCTATAGATCTTTAAGTTCAAGCCAATGAATTATGGACCGACTTGGATATATATTAACTACTCCATATTACACCAATTCTCAAATATGGGAGTTCTGTAACACAACTTAGCTGTGCATCTCAATAATATCCCTCTCACGTATGACCATGTGAGTTTAGTGTCAGGTATTCTGCTCTATCAAAGATCACCAAGAAAAAGTTCAAATTCGAGTCCATTAACATATCTAAACAACAACAAATAAAGAATTGGTCTTATCCTAGTGGGGAAAACCTCTTTTTCTATGCGGTAGGTGGGTCAAGCGGGCTCACTCAACCTAGGAATTTACCCAAAGGAGCAACAGGACAAGTCACGGGTCAAGCAATCTAAGGGTCAATTTACGAGTCCATGTCCTCAGCCTCGCCATTCCCATCTACACCAAGAAAAAGAGCAATCGATGGCCGCCATCATAAGATAAAGTGACGCCAAAACATAACTCAAGGGTTCGCTAGACAAGGCATACGAAGAAGCATTCACCTTCATTTAAAAGCTTAAATCGATGAGTTATGTGTTAATTTTGATATATTAATTGCTCCACGCTACACTAATTCTCTAACGTGGGACTTAACACAATTAACACATGCATCTCAATAACGATGAAAGAGCTTGTCAGGCATTCTACAAAGTTGGGTTTTGTTGATTTTGTGTTTTGACATAACCTGGTTTGTACCTCTATCGTTTTCTTTACGTTTGGGCCCAGTTCTGGGTCAATCATGCATTGCTTGGTATTCTAATGCAAAAAAACAATTTCCACACGACTTTGACTATTTGCGATGAGCTATTTTCTCATTGATAGCATGTCTTTTCACACATCCAAGACTGCGAGCAGAGGATTTCACACGGCATGAAAAGTTAAAAACAATAAAAACCCCGGACAGAAAGTAAATTAAAAAAAAAAAGAGAGAGAGAACGAAAAAGAAAATCAAAAGTTCAAAGAAAGAGGTTCATCATCGAAAGCTTCTCGAAGTCGTGGAACGGGGACTACAGTAACGGGAGACAACGTCGCAACCGAGATTCGCCGCTTATCTCTTACCTACACCCAAAAAAAAAAAACAAAAAAAAAAAAGAAAGCTGCGGTCGGCTTGTCCCGACGGTCGAATCCTCTATTGGGTGTCCAAAAATTGGACCGTAACATTGGCCCGTGTCCACACTCAAACCATTTCCTCCTGTCTTTAACTTCTGGAGCGAGAGGGTCCGACGACCCGGTCCATGTTCGCCGGCGGCCAGACATGGGTTGCTCCGGGCAGAGCCGAACCCTAATTTGAACTCAAAGTCCTGATTGAAATCGGTTTGTTAAAAGAGAGTATTCAGATTTTCTCATTTATACATGCCAGCCTAACAAACATATAATCATGCGATCCATTTGACATGTAAAAGTTTCTCCATGGAAATATTTTTTTTTTGGCTGAAAAAATCAGTTCTTCTTAATTGTCGGTAACAAATATGTTTCGGGAAAAGTACCAAAAAAGTCTTGAAATTATTGTATTGATACCAATTCAGTCCAAAACGTTTCAATTGAAGCAATTTAGTCCTAAATCTTTTCGTCTGTGGACTAATTCAGTCTATCAAGCCGACTTAAATTGAAAATTGTTAAAGTGGACGCCGGTCGTCGTACGTAGCATGTGTTGAGAAACAAAGAATTCTCGAATGAACTTTTTCTTCATATCTTTCTTGTATCTTTACAAGGCTCTATATATGCTGAAAAGATAGTCAACCTAATTGACCTACTGAGATAAACATAGAAAGAGACTAAAACAAGAATGACTCTTCCTCTTTTGACTATAATTGACAGCTCATGTTAACAGCGCGAGGGCCGCCTCGCCCGCAGCCATTGGGGGACTGGCGAGCAATGGCCCACGACCCTTGGTGGCTAAAGTGAAGAAAAAACTTCGAATCAATTCGTTCCCAAACCTTGAATACTTGGTCCGAAATTTTCCACGTGTGCGGGTCTAAAACTTGGGGACATCCAGATACAATTTACTATTTTGGACCCAAGACCCCGAACCCGTTCACCGTGACATCTTCTTCATGTGGATGCCGTTGGGTTCATCTAGAGAAATGCAAGTGCTTGAATTCGCCACGTTTGGAAAAAGATTCCAGGGTTTGAAAAAGGTGAACGTGCGCTAAGTTCGGAAATCACATGACACGTGTCGATCCGGAACACGTTAATTTGCAAAATACTGCCTCATAGATTTGAATTCAATTGTCGCGAATCGGTTCATCTGCGTATTGGAAGTCTTGCTAAATTTAGAGGGTCGTGTAATGGGCGCACGCATCCGCGGTCTGAACTTAGGTTTGAGGTCAGTCAAATTTAGAGAACGTGCCGAAATCGCAGCCAAAGATGACGCACGAGAATTACGACCGACGGACAACTTCTGGGGTTGCGGTCCTCTTCATCACGTAGAGAAACTTAGAAATGATTTTGTGATTGCAAATTTGCCGTGGTTTCGCTCGTTGTCGTTGTCTCTGCTAATAGCATTTGAAAAATTATTCAAAAAGCCGTAAATCTATTGCGCTTTTATTAGTTCAGTCATAAACATTTTAATTTTACCAATTGAGTGATAAATATTTTCAAGCTGTATCAATTGAGTCCATCTAGCCAATATTAGTGGTTGAAAATCACTGACATGAATGCCGGCCACCACGACCAACGTTGTGGAAATATTTTTAATAATTTTTTCCCAATTTATTATGTTTTAAATTATATTTCTTTTCTTTTCCTTTTCTTTTTTTCCTCCACCAACAATTGCCGAACCTTGTCAGTGGCCGGTGGAGGTTGTCTACCTCAGGCGAGGGCAAACCTCATCGGCCTCATTAGCCAGCGGCCTAGTGATGGCAAATGGAGGAAAAAAAGAAAAAAGAAAAGGTAGGAAAATAGACAACTAGGAAAACTAAGGAGATCGATTAGAAAAAAAATTCAAAAAAATGTTAAAATATTATTCAAAATTGTCTACGTACACATTGACCATGCTATATAGGATGATCGATGTCCACATCAATGATTTCCAACAAAAAATGAACAGATGGACTCAATTGGCAATGTTTGAAAAGTTTTAAGATTCAATTAGCGAAAATAAAAGGTTTAAAACTGAATTAACAAAAGTGTAATGAATTTAAGACTTTTTGGATAATTTTTCCAATAGCATTTATTGCTCAAATTACACTTAAAAGATAGACTTCACTCGTGGGCCCTAAGAAAATGGGGTTATACCCTAAGTAGCACTGACGTCGACACAACGCAATAAATCGACACATCATTTCTTAAAAATAGAGAATTTTATCAAATTAAGATACATTGTATATTATATATTTTTATGTATACATAATAATTATTATGTATATATAAAAATACCAGCAGTAAATTTCTTCTACTTTTTTTTTCTATTAGGAATTCACAATTAGTTTTTTTTTTTTGTGTCGGCAGGTGGCGTGACCTAAAGGGCTAATGGATTGCCAAGGTCTCGTTTTCTATTCTTGTTAAAAATAGGCTTCAGCGCAAGCCCTCCCAAACCCATACCAAATCGAGACGAGAGATTTAATTATTTCATCAATTGATTATCGATCGGGTTCAACCTTAGTGTGGTCCACTGGCATGTGTAATGTGTGCATGCAATTAGAGTCACCATTGGTCATTTTTGGAAGGTTGATCGGATACCTCACCAAGCGATTGGGAGAATCTGTTCAATTTTACGGAATTAGAGAATTTGGGTTCGGAGACTTGGTTACGCCGGTATTTCTACAGGCACCCTTTTGATAACTATCATCGAGTGATTTTTCTAACTATGATTTCATATAACGCAATTTTCAAGTGAGGCAAGTCTAAATCCAAGTTTCATGCAGATCGGGAAAACTAATCATATCAATCACGATCGATAAAGTAAGTGTGCAATCATGAGTGCAGGTAAAATACATAAAGATAGGTCATAGCATCTCTAATAAATTCCTAATAGTTCAACAAAAGTATGATTAAGGTTTAGGGTCAATTTGGAAAGATCTTAGATAATTCACCGAGAGGGGCAAAATCATCATTTTTTTGGGAAGATCGGGGATCAAAGTACCCAAAAATAGAAGTTTTTTGGGTAAGGACCCAAAAATAGAAGTTGATCATGGCCATTTCCTATTTTCGAGGATTTTTTAATTTTTTGGAATTTTTTCCCAATTTTTAAATGATTTTCTATGATTTTTCATTTTTTTTTTTAAATTTTATCAATTTTTTTAATTTTTTTTCAAATTTTTAATTTTTTAATTTTTATTTCTAGAAAACTATCCAAACAGGGTTAACTTGACCCTCGCCTTGTAGTTGCCTGGTCCGAACCACAGGGGTTCTAGATTTGGTCTAAACAACGCCTTTTTAGATAATTTTTTTGAAAGCAACATTTTTCTTGAAATTACTCAACCAAAGGCGTGTCCTGTCGAGCAAATAATTCAGCCCTTGAACATAATTAGTGAGAACCAAATGTACCATGCAAAACTAGGAAGTAAGACGTTTTCAAAATAGTCAATGGCGCAAGAAACGATCAATCGAACGCATCGTAATAGTATCGGAAAAAGGGCTACTAGCGAGCCCACACAACGAAAAACCTCTAGCATAGAGCTCATTGAGGCATTTTCAAGTGTAAATTTCTTAGTGGTCAGATTAAACCGAGGGAAACTAATCATACCATGAAAAACTAGGTATGATCTAGTTTTCAAAACAATCAATAGCTTGGGAAATAGTCAACTAAGCATGTCGTAATGGTGTTAGGAAAACGGCAACTCACAAGTCCACAGAACAAAAAATCCACCCCTAGCACAGCAGCTCACTAAGGTGTCTTCAAGTACAAATATCTTAGTGATCAAATTAAATCGGAGAAAACTAATCATACTATGATAAGCTAGGTATGATCGAGTTTCCAAAACAATCGAAAGCTCAGAAAATGGTAAAACGAAAGCATCATAACGGTGTTGGGAAAAAAACTACTTGTGAGCCCAAAGAGAAAAAAAGACCTCACTTTTCACTTAACCCAGGTATTTTCAAGAGTGGATATCTCAATAATACGACACAATCAGCAAGCAAGTTATATACCAACGTGAAGAGCTACATGCGAACCTCAAATAAGAACAACTCTTAAAGCTCGTAAAACGAGAGAGAAAATCACCCCAAAATTAGAGAGCTTGAACTATTATAAGCACAATCAGGCACAAATCAAACCTATGGGGTAATCCCGATGCCATATCTCACTCCACAAGTATAACCAAGAGCGAATACACACATTCTCCTTCGAATATAGAATATAGGAAGCCCAAGAGTGACAAAAAATGAGTTCAGGAATACCACGAAAAATGGCCTCAAAGTAAGGGGTTGGACCGCTTTTTTCACCCCAACACTTGGGAATTTGAACTAAAAATGGTCGGTCACCAAAGCATATTCAAGAGTATTTTTCTTGCACTCTATTCACAATCAACGAGAGATCTATATATCAACGTGAAGAGATGCGCAAGAAGAAGAGACTCAAACAAAAACAACACAAAAATCACGTAAAATAAGGGAGAAAAATGACCCCAAATTAGGGGTTTGGACTGTTTTTGGCCAAAACAGAGCAACAATCCGACTAACACAGCATGTTCTCGACCCCATATCTTTTTTCACAAATTGAACCAAGAGAAAATAAACATATCCACGTGTTCTACTACATTCAGGGAACGCAAAAATAAGAATAAAAGCAAAAAATACTCATGAGAAAGCAACGAAAATCGAGCGCGAAATAAGTGGTTTGGACTTCTCAAGACAGTTTATCGAACACAAGGTGTGCACTACTAAAACATCAAACCGAGAAAAATAACGGAAAACCAAAGCATGGAAGCACTAAAATAGGGGTACATGAATACCTATGAATGCATGAGAGTGGCCGGTTCGCACGGGGCCAACCTGGCAAAAACGCAAAAACTGGAACTTGGTCAGTCACGGAAGGGTATTCACGTTACTTTTTTCGGCGATTCCGGTGGCAGACGAGGGTTTGCAACGGCTCAATGGACAAATGGCGTTTAGGTGACGGTCGGCCAAGGTGGTGGTCGCTAAAAAAACTCTTGCACGCAGAATTTTTTGGCCCTGAAACCTAGCTGCTCACTAACTTGAGAACCTCCATGGTCACCTCTCTCTCTCTCTCTCTCTGATTTCGACCAAAATCATGGAACCCCAACGTCGTGGCCTTGCTCCTCATCTTATAAAGCTCGTCCTGCACATAGTACAGCACTCTCTCTCCTCGTACACACGTGTCTAGCCAAATTACTCCCTACGACCTCCTTTTTTTTGCGTTTCCTGCTTATACCCAAGCTACTCATCCTCAATTTTGTACGAATCCAGCGCACACAAGCAACCAAATGCAAGGGGAAAGGTTCTGGAACAAGCTCGGAGGGAGTGCGTGGCATGGGTCGTGCGAAATGGCAGCGGATTTGCTCTGCAAGCTGCCGGGTTTCCTTGGGTGCGCGTGCCGCGGTGGTGATCACACTAGGAACGGCAGCTCCTCTGACGGCGAGCTTTAGAAATTGGTTCGATGGGACCGGAATAGAGTTCCCTTCAAAGCCATGTACTTTCGTCATCGATTATGCCTAATTCAACGGTCGATTTTGTCGATTTTCATTGAGGGTCTGCCAGCCATGTAGGGAAGAAGTACAGTTACCGGGTCGCGGGTCGGGTCCACCCGACCCCCAACCCGAATACGTGCTTTTTTGTCTTATTAACCCTAAAATTGACCTTTTTTTCACAAAATTTACGCCAATATTGGGTTTCCCAGCATGTTTTCCATCTAAGAGAGGTACTTTTGGGATTAAAAGGTTTGATTTAGTGCAAAAACCTTAAATTTAAAGTTTGACCCGAAAATGAATTTTCAATAATCTAAAACCTAAATGACCAAATTGAACCAAATCACCCCAACCAATGGATTCATAATAATGAAAAATATAGGATAGTGGGCTTGGATTTTCATGGTTACCCTCAAAAAGAATTTAAAAAGAATTTAATCTAATTTTTGGTGAAACCTGAGGCTAAATTGAAATTAGAAAGCGTAAATAGGTCTTTGGAAAAAATTAATAAATTCTTAAGTAAATTGACCCAATTGTAATTCAAGAATTTAGATACCAATTTCATAGCTTAGAAAAAGTAAAATTTGAAAATAAAAAACTCGAAACATATTTTTTGCTCAATTGGGTATATGTTTGTGAAGGAACATGGTGACCCAAGCTGAATTTTTGAAATTTGAGGTATCCAACATGAAAGGGAATTAAAATAAATATATGACTTTTTTCCATATTTTTTGAGATATGGATGCTCTTTTTCCTAATTTTTTTCTATTTTTATAATAAAAATAAATATTAAAAAGTAAAAAAATATATGAAAAATATTGTTTATTCAAAATTGGTTCCTAAGGCTAGGATAAAGCTTCCAAAGTTAATTTTTCAATTTTATAAATTTTTCTATTTTTAAATAATTTTATAAAAATGAAATGACTACAAATCAGGTGTCATAGCTAGGTAATTAATTCTGAGGTGACTGAATATAGACTTAAGTGTATATATTTTTTATAAATTTATATTATGACCCATAATTTATTGAAAATATTTCAAATTGACCATGTGCGTGTCGAAATGACATGTCGAGATGCTAGAATTCCATGTCCAGAGTGCTGACCACGTGCTAATCGCATGTCGAAGAGTGTCAAACATCATATGAAATCCTCAAAAAAGTGTTGGTACTTTCATACCCATATGAGTGTCTGCTCTCCTCGTCATTTTCCCATTGCAGAGGCGGTGTTTGAAGCTAAAATATAATATGCATGATATCACTCTTCGTGCTGTATCGATTTGAGTTTTTGCAACTTTATTGTCTTACACGCCTTATAGCCGCGTATAAGAGGATTTTTAAGCTAAAACCCACCGTATTTTAATAGAGTTCTGGTTTTCAAAGCAAGTATTTGCTCACTTTATATTATCTCCTAAAAATAATCATAATGTGAGATTTTGTGGAATCACTATTATAAAACTTAAATTGTTAGATAAAGGTGTTGTTTGATATTTATTATTCTATCACTCCCCATCATGTTTAAGCTTAAGGAAATTTGTAATGTTTCGCAGAAAATGCAATGTTTCTGAAAAATATATTCTTAGAAGTTATTATCCAAAAAGAAAAAAATGGCAATATTTTCCCATGTTCAGCTTAAACATAAAAATAAATTGGAAAATATTTTTCACTACCTGGTTTTTCTACATGCACTCATTTTATAATTTTTATTTTTAATTATTTTAAATATTTTTTTTATTAAAATTAAAATTTTTATCCGTTTCTATTTCTCTTTTCTCTTTCCTTTTTTTTCCCTCTCTTTTTGTTTTTATTTCCTTTCCTTTTCTTTTTCATCCATCCTCCGTCGCAATCGATTGGCGATCGGGATCGGTTGAGCTTGAGGCTCGGTGGGTTGCTTCTGTGGTCC
>JAGVVM010003443.1:0-23989 GCA_019149425.1 Psidium friedrichsthalianum
TTGCCATTTTTTTCTGTTTTGCGGGGATTCGAGGAGCCAGTTTTTGCTGCCTCGTGGCTATCAGATTTCCTTATTTTGATGTTGGGGGTTTGGGTGGTCACTCGTAGACATCTTCGGCGGAGTCCTTGGTGGCTTTGGTCTTGGGTTTCGAATCTTGAATCTCGTGTTTATCTAAGTTATGCCGAATTGGAAAGGGGGGACGTTTGTCTTTAAATTCGGTTCTTTTTGGTTTTTTAATTGGCCAGATCTTGCATTTTTGTGCCGGGGGGACTACGGTGATTTGTCTTGGGTTTACGTGGCTGTTTTTCGTTTGCCCTTTCCAACCGATTTATTTGTGTGGTTTCTGGGATTTAATGTTGGCGAAACTGAGGGATTCTTAAATTCCGCTTTTAAAATAATGGTCCACCATCTTCCAAAAAAGGACTTCCTTCCCCAATCAAAAGTAATTTTCCCCAAAGTTTTTAAGGGCATCTGGGAAATGGGTTTGTGTTTTTATAAAGTATTATACGTTTTACCCGTTTACTGAAACTTCCTTTCGGGAGGGCGGGGGTGGGGGGGGGGGGGGGGGGTGTGGGGGGGGGGGGGGGGGGTGGGGGGGGTGGGGGGGGGGGGGGGGGGGGGGGGGGTGGGGGGGGGGGGGGGGGGGGGGGGGGGGGGGGGGGGGGGGGGGGGGGGGTGGGGGGGGGGGGGGGGGGGGGTGGGGGGGGGGGGGGGGGGGGGGGGGGGGGGGGGGTGGGGGGGGGGGGGGGGGGGGGGGGGGGGGGGGGGGGTGGGGGGGGGGGGGGGGGGGGGTGGGGGGGGGGGGGGGGGGGGGGGGGTGGGGGGTGGGGGGGGGGGGTGCCCTTTCTGTTCGGATCGAGGTCCAGTGCTGCTCGTGCTATCAGATCTTGAGTGTTGGGGGTTGGTGTCACTCGTAGATCTTCGGCGAGTCTTGGTGTTGCTTTGTCTTGTTCGATCTGATCTCGCTGGTTTATCTATTTATGCGAATGGAAGACCGTTTGTCTTTAATCGTCTTTTGTTTTTAATGCCAGATCTGCATTTGTGCCGACTCCGGTGATTTGTTTGGTTTCACGTGTCTGTTTCGTTGCTCTCACCTATTTATGTGTGGTTCTGGGATTAATGTGCGAACTGAGGATCTTAAATTCCACTTAATAATGTCACCATCTTCCAAAAAGGACTTCCTTCCAATCAAAGTATTCCAAGTTTTAAGGCATCTGGATGTTTGTTTATAAGTATTATACGTACCCATTTACTGAAACTTCCTTCGAGTATGGTTGGATCCATTCTTAGATGTAGACATAAATAGTTTTAGGGGGATCAATTTTTGTGTGGGTATTGGTTTTGTTACCAGATCTAGACGAAAGAAACAGAATGATATAGCCGTTGCATAGGCTAATTGCATTATTCAGGTGCGTGAGTTAGACTAGGTTACTTACCTCTTGTTGATGTTTGCACGGTGATCCAGAGAAATGGCGTCCCACATTGTTGGATATCCTCGCATGGGCCCCAAGAGGGAACTCAAGTTTGCCCTGGAATCATTCTGGGATGGAAAGAGCAGCGCGGAGGATTTGCAGAAAGTTGCAGCTGATCTTAGGTCATCTATCTGGAAGCAGATGGCTGCCGCCGGCATCAAGTACATTCCCAGCAACACCTTCGCATACTATGATCAGGTGCTTGACACAACCGCCATGCTTGGTGCTGTTCCTCCCAGATATGGTTGGAACGGTGGGGAGATTGGATTCGACGTTTACTTCTCGATGGCCAGAGGAAATGCCTCTTGCCCTGCTATGGAAATGACTAAATGGTTTGACACCAATTAGTAAGTGATGGATCTCAGAGAAGTACGAGTAAATGATTTTGCATTTTGTTTTGATGTTTAACTAACCCATCTATCTCATTTGGTCCAGCCACTACATTGTGCCTGAATTGGGTCCTGATGTCAATTTCTCTTATGCTTCTCACAAGGCTGTCACTGAGTACAAGGAGGCCAAGGCGGTATGCACTGGTCTAATTTTATTTATTCATTCATGCTGTCTCATGAGATCTGAAAAGGCTAAGTAATGAAACGATTGTTCTTGGAGTTACTATTCTTTTTTTTTTTTTTGGGTCGGGGGAGGGGTGGGGAATATAAGCAATAGTTTATGGATCATATATCACGTAGTTGATTGGCTTGTTGGCTAATTAATTGACAAAATAGATGGTTTCTGATGAAGGCTTGTGTCAAATTTCTTATTATATTATTGAACCTTCACTATGGGTCAAAACTTTATGAGATCCTGAGATACATAGTAAGGAAGAATTTCAGAAACTTACTCAACAAAATATTGACAGAATCTCTAGTTATCAATTTTGTGGGAATAAGTATAAGAATCACGGTTTGCGAAAGTTTTTGTTGATTACCATAAATGTAACGTGGGATGGGAAATAAAGGTCTTTTAACAATTTGGAGGGAGGTGGAGTTGGATCTGCCTCTTCGAGGACATTCTGAATTTTTGTTGGTTGAAGTTGTTTCTTTATTTTTTGTATATTTTTATCAGCTCATACATTTTTGTCTTCCTCGTGCTTTTGCATAATTTTAGCATTTTTGAAGCTATCTGTTTTAAATCTGTTTGCTAATTTTCAGCTTGGCGTAAACACTGTTCCAGTCCTCGTTGGCCCAGTATCATATCTGCTGCTATCCAAGCCTGCAAAGGGTGTTGAGAAGACCTTTTCTCTTCTCTCCCTTCTTGGAAAAATACTTCCCATCTACAAGTAAGAATTTAAACTTTTCTCTTGGAGTTTTCATTTGCTCAAGTTTTGAACGCTCTTCCTGACCAATGATCAATCATTCAGGGAAGTCGTGTCTGAACTTAAGGCAGCTGGTGCTTCGTGGATTCAGTTTGATGAGCCCACCCTTGTGATGGATCTTGATTCTCACAAACTGCAAGCATTTACTGAAGCATACTCGGAACTAGCATCATGTCTATCTGGCATGAATGTTGTCATCGAAACATATTTTGCTGATGTTCCTGCTGAGGCATATAAAGTTCTTACTTCCTTGAAGGGTGTCACTGGATTTGGATTTGATTTGATCCGTGGAACTAAGACCCTTGATTTAATCAAGGGTGGGTTCCCCACAGGCAAGTATCTCTTTGCTGGAGTTGTTGATGGGAGGAACATCTGGGCAAATGATCTTGCTGGATCGCTCAGCACCCTCCATGCTCTTGAGGGCATTGTGGGAAAAGGTACTACTTTCTGCATATGTTTTTCGAATAGTGTGCTTTAAATATCTGCAGGTTATGTATCCTTAAGGTGATATCTGAAATCCCTTATTTATCTGCAGACAAGCTTGTGGTCTCCACCTCCTGCTCTCTTTTGCACACTGCTGTTGACCTAGTTAATGAGACCAAGTTGGATAATGAAATCAAATCATGGCTTGCATTTGCTGCTCAGAAGGTCGTTGAAGTCAATGCTTTGGCAAAGGCATTGGCTGGACAAAAGGATGAGGTGCGGTCTGTTGTCTTTTTGTTAAAAATGATGCTGAAAAGCAGCATAATATGCCCACACTGGCACTGTTACTACTAGGTACTCTAAACAGTGGTAATCCATATTCTTAGCTTGTTTACTAGAATTATATTCCGAATTTCCATTGGCAGAAACCAATGCAAATGACTTGTGGTGGGTCTCTTGATTACTGGGTGTACCGAGCTACATACATAAGGCAACAACTGGGTGAATACAGTTGTTAGCATGCAAAGTTCTTAATTTAAACTAGGCATGTCAACTAGTGCCTTTTCGACCAAAAAAAAAAAATAGCGCCTTAAAAAAAAAAAAAGAACTAGCGCCTTTAGACTGTTTGTTAAGCATAATGTTCAATTTGCAAAGCATTGATTCCTAATATCGCGAGAGGGTATTTCAATGCTTACTACCAAATGGCTCTGTTTTCAGGCATTCTTCTCAGCTAATGCTGCTGCTCAGGCCTCAAGAAAATCCTCTCCAAGAGTCACAAACGAAGCTGTCCAAAAGGCTGTATGTTCCTCTGCTAGATACTCTTCATCTTTTATGAATTCCATGTTACCGATTAAATAATATTACTGATGCCTTGAACTCTTGATATTCTTGTCTCTCTCAGGCTGCTGCTTTGAGGGGCTCTGAGCATCGTCGTGCCACAACTGTGAGTTCTAGACTTGATGCTCAGCAAAAGAAGCTTAACTTGCCTGTCCTCCCAACAACCACCATCGGCTCCTTCCCTCAGACCATGGAACTCAGAAGAGTGCGCCGTGAGTACAAGGCCAAAAAGTGAGTAAATTAGATCTTCCTCTAACTAAATGATGGCGGATATGACACAGGGGCTGTTATTCTTTTTGTTATGACCCTGATTGGTCCTCTGACTGCGCTTCATTATAGGATCTCCGAGGAAGAGTACGTTAAGGCCATCAAAGAGGAAATTAACAAAGTTGTCAAGCTTCAGGAGGAGCTTGACATAGATGTCTTGGTCCATGGGGAGCCTGAGGTAAGACAGTCTTTGAATCTGATATTTTAATTAAGACAGACTATGTAGAATTGATAGATGATCGGATCTTATGAACTATGTTTTCTTTCTTTAACATCTTGATCTGGATGTATCCAATGCAGAGGAACGATATGGTTGAATACTTTGGGGAGCAGTTGTCTGGTTTTGCTTTCACTGTTAACGGGTGGGTGCAATCTTATGGATCTCGTTGTGTGAAACCGCCCATCATCTATGGTGATGTGAGCCGCCCCAAGCCAATGACTGTCTTCTGGTCCACCATGGCCCAGAGCATGACTGCTCGCCCAATGAAGGGAATGCTTACAGGCCCTGTCACCATTCTCAACTGGTCCTTTGTCCGAAATGACCAACCCAGGTAGGGAAGAACATGAACTTCATCTGTACATGGGATCCATGAAAGAACATAATTTCTATTTCTCCTCCTGGGACTAGGGTAATATATATTTATTTCACAGGTTCGAAACTTGCTATCAAATTGCCTTGGCCATCAAGGACGAAGTTGAGGATCTTGAGAAGGCAGGGATTAACGTTATTCAGATTGATGAGGCAGCTTTGAGAGAGGGTCTGCCATTGAGAAAGTCTGAGCAATCTTTCTACTTGGATTGGGCTGTCCACTCTTTTAGAATCACTAACTGTGGTGTCAAGGATACTTGCCAGGTTCCTTCATAGCTCCCTTCCTTTTTATCCTGCTTTTTCCATTTTTTATTATGTGGAAGCTCCGTTTTCTGTGAATGCTAATTCCACTGGTGGCTTTTATTGATCCGCAGATCCACACTCACATGTGCTACTCCCACTTCAACGACATCATCCACTCCATCATCGACATGGATGCCGACGTCATCACAATTGAGAACTCTCGCTCTGATGAGAAGCTCCTCTCAGTTTTCCGCGAGGGAGTCAAGTATGGTGCTGGGATCGGCCCCGGCGTGTACGACATCCACTCTCCAGAATACCATCTACTGAAGAGATTGCTGACAGAATCACCAAGATGCTTGCTGTGCTCGAGACCAACATTTTGTGGGTTAACCCGGACTGTGGACTCAAGACTCGCAAGTACACCGAGGTCAAGCCCGCACTTAAGAACATGGTTGCCGCTGCCAAGCTCCTCCGCACCCAACTCGCCAGTGCTAAGTAAGCGGTATACAGGATTTGGGGGAGTAATATTTCCCAATGCAATCTATTAAAGCTTCCCGAGGCACTCTATTCTTCCTACACATGACAGTGGATTCCTGTCATCTATCATTGATTGAGTAATTGCGTTTCTTTTTGGAGTAATAGGAGCCACAATATAGTCTTTGGGGTATTTTTTTTTCCAGTCTTTTCTATCTCTCTCTCTCTCTCGGAAAATGTTTTGTGTATGTAAGATGATGGAAAATGACTAAATCATCATTACCTCTTGTGCATCAACGCCAGGCTTTCAACTTCTTTTCTATGGGTACTGTCCCTTGGAAAGAAACTAACCTCCTGTTTCATTCGAAAACCTCTGATGCCTGCTGCCAAATACAGGCCGGTTCGGATCGGTTCTTGACACTCCTTGTTCTCGGACGTGGATACTTATAAACTAGCATTCCTCGTGAAAATTCTCCTGAATCAATAAATATACGTTCAGAGCCTTCCAAAATCTCACTATTCAAAAGTTAAGTCGGTTTGTCAGAAAAGAAGAAGTTCAAATCAGCATCCTAGCCAAAGAAGTTAAAAACTCAGGAGGGAAAAACAACCCATTTCCTGTTCCAAGTTGAATGGTGATACCCCGGTTCGGGTCGGTTCAGCACTTGCTGATGCAAAATGAAGACGTGGAAGTCATCCTCGTGCCATGTCAAGTTAAGAACAACTTTTTAGATAAGTCAGATCAAATGTACCACATCAAGTTAAGGACAACTTGTTAGATAAGTGAGATCGAATGTGCCATGTCAAGTTAAGGACAACTTGTTAGATAAGCTAGACCGAATATGGCCGTTTGGTAGGACTCATGTAGCTCTTTTAATTAAAGGAACAATAGCACTAGATCACTAGTGGTCCTTGAACATTTTCTCGTTGTTAAGTGGGATCCATGAAATCTAGTCTCGGACCAAATAATTAGAAATCTAGTCCGTAAACACATAGATTCATGTCACAGTACAAGGAAAGGAGCACAAAATTGAGTATTCAGTCTGCTCCCTCATTCTGTTTAAATCCTAAACGGGTTCTTAAATACAAGTGGGTACTTAATAAGAACCTAGAAATGGAAGGAACAATCTATAATGCATATTTTAAAAAAAAATCGATAGTGAAAATAAATGAAAACAAAACTTTCAAAGCATAATTAGCGCTTCTCATCAAGCGTCTTTGGGGGCATTTTTAGCATAATCTTTAACATAATTTGACCTTAGAGGAAGGAAATCACACGAGAAATGCAAAACATTTGAAACTAGCTACAAACAGAAGATGATTAATGAGATGTGTCATTTTTTTTTTAAACTTTAGTCGTTCCAATTATTTCATTTTGGCATCATCAAGATCTACAAGGGAAAAAGTTTATGCAGTACCTAATTCATAAATCCATCCCGAAAACCTTACCCTTGAGAAAAGACACCAAAGAATTGCCGGGCGGTCTAGAGCTCACGTCCATCAACTTGAATCGTCCATCTCTTCGAGTTTGCGGAGCGAATGCAGACAACTGAACGGGAAGCCTTGTACCGACAACCTCGAATCACTATGCGTAATCTTGGTTACTATTTGACTGTCGGCTCGCATTCTTAGACTCCATACTTGATGGGGATGCCGATGGGGGAGTCTAGTGACATAATGCGGCCACGTGCGCAAGGTAACTTCAAGAGGAGTGAATTGCCACCGCACCGGCCTTTACCTTGCCAATGATATTTGTGGTTTTCCTAGACTCACTGGGTGTGCATGGATGAATAAAGCGTGTTGGATATGAATCGCGTAGCATAGTGGCAGTTGGATTGGGGCCTTGAAAAGCCACGAATTTGACTGGGGAGTGATCATAGCCGGAATTATAGGCTTAGGCACCACGGTCTATGCTTTTCGTAGTACTAAATTAGATTATGAATCTGTCGTGTCGTGGAAAACGGGAAAAGTACCGGAAAAGTCCTAAATCTATTGCATTACTATCGATTCAATCTTAAATCTTTCAATTGGCCATTTAATCCTAAATCTTTTGCATTGGATCGTTTAATCCATCTGACAAATTTCAGTCGAAAATCGCCGAAGTGGATGGCGGCAATGCCACGTAGGACACCGGCGCAACGTGGATATTTTGTAATTATAATAATATTATTTTTTCTATGATTTTTACCTCATCTGACCGAAGCCAATTTTCATCAAAAAAAAAGAAAAAAATAATTAAAAAAATTGCAAAATAATTATTAAAAAATATCCACGTCAAGCCGCGCCATTCGGCGTTTTTCACTAAAATTGGCTTGGATAGATTGAATCGATACCACTAAGACCTAGGACTAAATTGGTCAAATTGAAATATGAAAGTCTAATTGAAAGATTTAAGATTGAATTGGTACTAATGCAATAGTTTTAGGACTTTTTGGTACTTTTTTCGAAAAAATAACTTCTAGAAAAATATTTTCGGTCATAGAAAAAACTTTCAAATTAGAGAAAATGATTTCCTCTCTTCAAAAGAGAAAATTAAAGAGGAAATCATTTTTCCTCATCTCTCATCTCTCCACCTTTTCTCATTCCTTTCCCTTTAATAGTTTAAAACAAATTCTAAAATTTTTAATAACTTCTCTTTCTTTTCTTTTCCTTAGCCAGGTACTGGCACGACGATAGCTGGCAAGCCTTGAGCGAGGCGAGCCCGGGCTTGGATTTGATGAGGTCAAGCTCCCCCTAGGCCTTGCCTCGCCTCACCGAGGCTAGCTCGGCTCGGCTCGCCGACCTAGGGCTTAGGCTTGAGCTCGCTTGCACCGGTCACCAATCGTGGCCATGGTGCCATATAGTCTCCATGTAGATGCCACATGTATGAATTTACCGACAAGTTAACACGTGGATGTTCACACAAGCTAATGCCGTAAATTAGAGACAAAAAAAATGCCGTTAATTATTTTAATTTAACAGTATATTGGATGAAATTGGTAAGTACAAGGCTTTTATAGGGGGAAAAAAAATTCAACGACACCATTTATCTTTGAAGAAAGGTTAGGAGCCATTGGGATGGTTAGCCCCAAGATGTGAATCACATTATAGCAATATAATCTAAAAAGTTCAGAAATCATATTGGTTAAATTAAAAGTTTAGAATTTTATTGCACATTGAATTCAAGTTCAAAGGTATATTGGTCAAATTAAAAATTCAGAGATCACTTATCTATTGACACATTCAGACTATTTGTGTATTATCTTGTTAAAAAAATGCGTTTATTCTATACCATAATATATATAATATATATATATATATATATTATATATTATGCATGGTCTCCTAATTCCCAGGTTCCCCCCTCGCCACGCCACCCCTCTCTTTAGAGTCCCCGACAGCTAGCGATTCTGCTGAAGAACACGAGCGCACCGAGCCCCTTGCTCGCATTCCGGGCGAAGAAGAATGTACAATCGAAGCTACAAGAGCTTGCCACCAGCGATCATGGAGCTTGCCGGAGTACGCGGCTGCGAAAGAAGCGCCCCGACACATGCCTCGCTTCACCGGCACCGTCTCCGTGAAACGGCATCTCTTTCCGGACTCCGAACCCCTGCAGATCCTCCAAAGAAGCCCAAACGAGCCGCCAGGCTCGCCTACGACAGCTTATCCGCGCCGCGGACTCCTCCTAAGGAATCGCCACGGGTCGCGCCTCCTCGTCCTACCGGCGACGGCAGCGGCAACGCTGCCAGCACGCGTAAGCGCAATAAATTGTGTTTTTGAAATGCGTAATGGAGATTCGTTTTGGATGAGTGTGCTCTGTGTCGTCGCCGTTGTGATTGTAGTTGACAACTTGGCGAAATTTGTTATATGTCGCTCAGGGACGATTGCTTCAAGTATTTTTTGCGATTGGGAATGTCGGTAGGACCTTGTGAGTGGAGATGAAAAAAGATGCGAAGGGTGAAGAATTTGACACTCTTATGTCGATTTTTGTCCCTTAACAAAAGTGTGCATGTTTGAGACTCTTATCAAATTACTCTAGCCATAATCTTTTGAGGGAAGTGGAAGTGGAGTTGATTGTGGGATACTGATCAACATTTCGGTATTGGGATCCTTCTAATGAGTAGAGATTGAAAATGTATCGCTAGTTGCTAGTGTGTAAGATCCTTCTAAGGAAACAAGGTTGAGCAAGTATTCTTACAATTGTTATTCACACTATGACCAAGCACGATTCCATCGAAACATGAGTACCGCAAAAACTACTGACGGAAAGCCAAAACTAACATGACCATGCCACGATTAACTCAAATCTGATGCAACTTATACGTAGTTGCATATTAATCTTTGACAAGACCTAAATCTTGATTATATAGAAACATTATTGAGCTATTTTACTGACGATGTGAATTGAATTGTTTACCAAGGAAAGTGAAAACTAACATGACTTGCCATAAGTAGCTCTAAACTGACATCGACCTAGATACAATGCCATCTATTGACCTTTTGACAAAACCAAAATATTAAGCAAATAGAATATTATGTGACCTATTATAATGGCAGTGCCACTACCTGCTCGTCGCCCCTCCGGGGGGACAAAATTAGGTGTCAACAGGCAATAGGCGACATAAAAGTGACACAGACTTGATGATGTGTCATTAATTGTCATACCTTGGAAGTTGAGCCAAGGCTTTGATTTTCCAGTCAGAAATTGGCTAAAGGGAACAAGAGGAAAGTTAGAATTCTGTCCCTTTGTTTTAAGTTTAGGAAGAAATGAGAACCTAAGAATGGATGGTTGTGTCACTATATTGTTGCCTGTTGAGTGTTGATATATTCTTTCCTTTTATGTTTTCTAATGTTAGGAAACAACTTGTTCCAAGAATTCAAGTTTATAGGGAACAGGCAAGCCTGTAATGGATATCAAAACATTTTCTAATTGCATCTAAGCCAAATATTATCTATGAATTCTAGATATGACATAAACCCCTCCAAATTAACAACAGGAGATAAGAACACAATAACAGAAGAACAAGCAGAACAATAATAGGAAGGAGTACCAGTTCTAATTTTTGACACTTGCTATGATACCGTGTTACAAACCGCTTTTTCAGCAAAGTATAATTTGTATGAAAATGGGCTTACAACGTATATCATGCATATTATTTAGCATTTGTCCAGCATATGTTGAAGTTATATATTTTCTGGGGAAATTCCGATCCAGTTATTGGGTATATAAATTTTTAGCTCAGCTGGTTAGAGTGTTAGTTCATAGATCATTTGCTTCAAATATGAATAAAAACTGTAAGTAGTGGCATACAAATCATCATGTCACACACGTCTCTGATATTGCTATATTCTCCTAAAACTAGAGAGACTTGTTCTTTGAGTGTTGGCTATTATCATCACTGCTTAGGTTTTCATATAATGATATGGTGAAGTTGAAATGGATGCAATCACAACGACGTTGATGTGTTATGGTTGGTAAAGGATGTCATGTTTATATATTAAAATGTCAAAGAAATCTGGTAAAAGAACCGATATAAAGTGGTGGGATGATTGAATGGTTCTGACTAAAGTTGCAAGCGCAATGAAGTGCAGGTATTGACATGCATTTTTGTCTTGTCTCTTATATACTTATCTCATTGGGTTCACTTATGCAGGTGCTTCAAGTGAAAATACAATGTTACAATATCATCTTGCCACTTTGGTGAACGTGCAGCCAAAACCACCAGAGAGAAATGAAATTTCAGAAGTCGCTGAGAGCCATTTAGTTGCCAATTTGGAGAAAGAGGAGCTAGAGCTACTGGAGAGCTATGAAATTTCTAAAGCCGCTGAGAGCAGCTCAATCGCCAATGCTAATACAAGTATAAAAGGTCAGTTGCAAGAGGAATGAGTGTTGATGCCATAAGCAAGATAATCAGTCCCTGTCTATTCCAACTGATAATGTTGAAGCCAACATAATCTTCTTTTTGAGTCGATTGAAGGTTGCTTTCCTTAAAAGACCAAACATTTGTTAGTTAAGATCAGGTACTAGATCAATGAAGTGATTCTTTTTCCTGATTCGATTCACAAAGTAGGCAAGGAGTCAACTGCAAAGATCTCGTGGGAGGTGAAAGATAATGGGCTCCCTTCTCCTGATGGTGGCATTTTTGTTGCCCTTAGTAAAATATGGATCATATGACGAACTGGATTGCTTGAACCTTCCCTTTACCCTAGTTGCCTCCTTGGAGAAAAGAAAGGATTGTATAGAATGTGCTTAAACGGTCTTGCTCTGTCATTGCATCACCTGTTTAAGGCTTTCTTGAAGTTTCTGTGGTCAGGAAGCCTACCTTCCTAACTTGTGAGCTTGTTTGACATTATAGAGACGCAGCATTTGTATAAAAACCAACTGCAAACGTTTGCTCAAAAGAGGAGTCTTGCTCTGCCTATATACTGTTCTGAGCATGAGGGTCCGCCACACGCTCGTCGCTTTCGGTGCAAAGTTTCAATAGATGGAAGAACCTATGAAACACTGGAGTTTTATAACACATTGAAAGAAGCTGAACATGCAGTTGCCAGAATTGCTCTGATGTCATTGTCTTCTAATACGTTTCATGAGGTAATTCAAAGAGGCAGTTGTTGCTAATTATTTTTATATCTGCATGAGTGCAGAATCCTTTCAAATTATTTGAGCTGTCTGTCACTTTGTTCCTTCTTCATTTTCCAGGTCGATTGTGGTTTATACAAGAGTCTTTTGCAAGAATTTACTCAGAAACAAGGTCATCGCCTGCCAGTTTATGAGACCGTCAGATGTGATGAAAGTCATTTACCAATTTTTGTTTCAACTGTGAAGATAGAAGGAGAGAGTTTTATGGGGCAACAAGAAAGAACCAAAAAGATGGCAGAGACTAGTGCTGCAAAAGTTGCTTACACCATTCTCAAAGAGCGTACATCTGGCAAGTTGCTCATTTCTTTTTCGCATTACTTATCTTTAAGCAGTCAATATCGTATTGTTCTGGATTAACTAATGGAAAAAGACAACTTGATTGACATTAATTGAGGCCTTTCTTATCGTTATCTACATCATGCCATGCTTTGGTGTCTTTACTAAGTGAGAGAAATCTAGTAATTCCTTCTTGCTTTTTTCCAAACTGTTGTGTTGCCTTCAAACATGAGTAATTTGCCTTCAGTTGCTCTTGTAGCAAAATGAGCGTGCTGTAAACAATTACCATAAGATAGATTAATAGCAGTCCTTTTCATGGTTTAGAGAGAGAGTTATTTTGAACGTATTATTTCATGGTTTTCTCTCCTGTGTGGTTATTTGAGTAATTGAAAAATAGCTGACATTCTGGAATCTACCATTCATGCTAAATGGTGTAAGAGGATAATTTGATTAGTTTTTGCATGACAGCAAAACCTGGAAAAGATTATGCCGTTCTGGTGTCCATTTTTCCTTTTTTTTTCTGAACGTAGACATCATTCTGGTGTTCAAGTTATGGCTGACTTTAAATGCATGCATGCTTTGATGTGGTGTGTGCTATGAGGTTTAAACTAGATCCAGCTTCATCTTTTCTTTAAGGCCTTTTCAACTAGGAATCAATTCTGTTTCAGCATTTATGTTATGTTAGGGAAAGATTGGGGGATGATGGAAAGATGACCTCAAGCCATGGCAATTGGCAAATGATTTTGAGTTAGATAAACAATTGACTTTATAGTAAAACATTTCTGTGTACGGATAGTGCTGCAGTACCAGGTTTTTTCCGTAAGCTAAAGGTTGCTTTGTTTCTTGACCTTGTAGTTCATCTATTAGATCAGTAGGATGAGTGCAAGACCAAACCCTTTTAGCAGGCGTCTTTAGCTAATGAGTTCCTTTGGAACTATGCTATATTCTACTTTCATGGAAAAGGTTCTCAACCTATAGGAATTTTATAAGATGTTTGGAAGATGGTAGCGATGTGAAATTCTAGATCCTTTCAATTGGTAGAAAATTGAACAGAATTATACTTTTTGGATCAAATTTAATGTTTGGGGACATTTTATATTCACATTCAAATGAAATCATCTTTCCCTTCTCAATTTGGGTGTTTACAAATGCAGTATTTAAATGACTCCTTTGCTATTGATTTGTTCAGGCAAAATAAGTGTAAGCTCTACTTCCCAGTCCCCTGTGCTTCAAAGAGAAAAGGCGGCTTCGTCATCATATTGCTCACCAGCAGCTGGCAGTACTGGGTACCGGCAGAAGGTCACAACTGGACCTACTCCTAGCGTGATCTCAAATCATAGTTGCTCTGATGGAAAGCAGATTGATAATAATGGTAATCTTTTTAGTGCTTTAATGTTCTCCTCTTTTACAATTATCCGGTTGACATCATAACATATACATGCTATTAGCTCTTATTGCTCTTGAACAACATAAAGATGGGGCTGGACAGTGTGATAAAAGAAGATAAATTGACATAACCACATAGCGAATTAGTAGGCTAAGTATTGCCTTTTCTTTCAGTCATTTTATTTCTAGATCTTTATAACACTAGTCTTAGAGAAAAATTCTAGACTGTCTCCCGAGTTTTTGCTGGCATTATGAACTCCTTGTGGTTGTTCATAACTCCTTGTTTCTTCTGCTGTCTCTAAACTGTGAAAAGGAAATGGAAGATTATGACTTGCAATTTAAGTCGAAGTTTCTGAAGGTCCATAAACATGCATATTCTGTCTCATTGTTGAATTGTTGAGGTTGGTAATAGTAATATTTACCTAGAAAGTGAGAACGTTTCTATTGTTAACTTTAAAAATACGTGTGACTCGAGTGAACAATGTTTTAATGTGGACTGAGATAAGGATCTTCTGGTTCTGAAAGTGGAGACGTGTGAAAGATATTATCTGCATTCATATTGGGACTCAACATCAAATGTTGAAGGTGACAATGGCGCTTCAATCGTCAAAATAATACTCATTATAAATTGGAGAATATTCGATTTGGCGAAAGTAGAGTTGATGCTACCAACAAGTGTCCGGACTCAGCAAGTATCTGTGATATGGAGACCTTGACCTTCTAAAGTGACTTATATTGATGTGTAGTCATGTACTTATTTAATAAACTAGAGAGATGATTAAGCCAATCAAGATGATTAGATTTTCTAGTTGCTTTCAAGTGTGGGGGATGTAGCTTGGTATTGTCAATGCCAATGCTAAGTACTAGCATACATTCATGTTATGTCTTCTTGAGTATTAGACAAAGTAATTATCTCACGTGTATTCTGATCTAAATTGGATGACAGAGAACGTTGAAGCTAGCAACGACAATCTGCCAGGTTTATCTAGTGGATTAGATTTATTCATAAGGAGATCTGCTGATCAATTCATACCAAACCTGTCAAATGCTCATCCGAGGGATCCGTCCCTAGCTGTTCTCTCTTCATCTGAAGATGCTTCATCCTCATCCTCTTCCCTCCCACATTCCACCGATGTGGTTATTGACTCCACTGTTCTGCCGCCAGCTGAATTGAATGGCTTATCAAACAATGTGGTTAGGGTGTATCCATGCGCATCAAACATGACATTTCCTGGGCAGAGAATAGTTCGGAGTGATGAAAAGTGGGTTGCTGTAAGTTCAGATCCAAGTTATAGGGGTCACACAACCTGAACTTAAGGAAATATCGTACAGGTCATGGTTGTTCAAGGCTCATAATTATCTGTACTGCTCTTGCTAGCTAGGGTATTGATCTCTATCAATATTTTTAAAAGATCTACTTTTAATCATTCTTTGTAAATAGATGGATGGAAAAGGTTATATTATGGGTGAGAGTGGAAGTTTTCTCTACAGGAGATGGTTTTGTATGCATAGATTTTTGGAGGTTGCTTTTGT
This sequence comes from Psidium friedrichsthalianum, assembly GCA_019149425.1. Lineage (NCBI taxonomy): Eukaryota > Viridiplantae > Streptophyta > Magnoliopsida > Myrtales > Myrtaceae > Psidium > Psidium friedrichsthalianum. The sequence goes on from JAGVVM010003443.1 coordinate 15,432, forward strand.
GCTTGAAGCTCTCGAGAGGCTCTTTTCAGTAACATGACTGCTTGATGTTATCAAATGATGTAAGTATTAAGAGTACAGGATTTTTTGAAATACTATATAAGCCATAAGGGCTAAGTCACTCTTAATTTCATTATGGAATTCCAAAACTTTAGTTTCCATGTATTAAATCTAATTTTCCCCATTCAATTAGCGTTCTTTTTGAATTCCGACAAAGAATGATGTATTTGAGTGGATGGTTGAACATGGAATCATCTTGTCTCATGGATTACAAAATCATCTCCTTTGTGATCCCGTGACGACTCCTCTTCCTTCTTACAGCCTTTCCTCATTTTAAAGATGTGATATCTCTCTGGGTGATGTCAGTTGAGGCGTTTTGATGGTGATTTTTCTCATTAGCCATGCATCACTTGGATTGTGTCATTGTTTCATCTTGTTTTTCGAGCAGTTAAGCCACAGTAAAAGTATCTTTGGAAGCAAGAGGCCAACCTAATGCGTTTAGCACCTTGTTTGTGGGATCTTTATTGCTTTCACATGATTATTCATAGTACATTGAGCCTTTGTATTGTGAGTGATCTCAACGTGAGGTGAACTCCAGACGTGTAGTTCACTCGTCAGTGCTAGTGGCTTTAGTCGATATGATCATTGCAGTGGATGACTTGAAACTCATCATGATAAACCACCTCGTCCTCGTGCCAACCTTTGCTTTTGACCTCTAGATTATTACTCTTCGTGCAATTGTCTGTTAATTATCCTGTCTAGCTCGAGTAGTATGAGGTTAACATCCTGTTTCTGCATTGGGCAGAAGTGGACAGGAGCACGAGACGGATGGATTAGTTGTAGACAACGGACACACAGAAGAAAAAATGCCGGAACAAGATACAGAAGAGGAGGCGGTTGGCAGTAATGAGGAGAGCCAACAGAATAAGAAAAGAAAGACGTGACATTTCATTTGGTTTCGCATGATCTTAGGGCAGCCATCTGACGAACTTGGAAGCTTTTTACCCCCCTGTTACGGATTCAGAAGTTAGTTCCCTTGGTACATAACTGCACCCATGCGAACTGTATTCTGGTTGCCGCGAGAACTTCTCAGGATGCAGGGTGTTCAATCTTGGTAGGATTATAGTCTTTTTGCAATTTCATTCCCGTTGCAGTTACAAATGCGACGAAATTGGCTGTCCTTCGAATCGATTGGAGCATGCGTGTTTCAAATCACAAACGGCCGGGGGCGGGCGCACGGGCAAATAGCCTTCCTCTGATCCATTTTGGGTGATCTCTCGATAAAATGAATTGAAGATTTAGCGATCCGCGAGCGTGGATCAAGCTAGCCTGAATCCTCCGGTAGCTCTTTGGTGGGCGACGTGACTCCTCACTGGTTTCCAGGTCATAACTGACGGTAAAGGATTAGACCGTGGGGTGCACAGCAAAGTGTGGGAAATTCAAGAGCATGTCGATCCCCACTAATGCAAAGGTCATCTTAGAGAAGAAAAGGCGGCATAAAGCATCATTACATTATCGGAATTATGGGCAAAAGGACCTCGAATCCAACACAAAAGGAGGCGTGAATTTCGTCAAAAGGTGTGTGAACAATCCTCGGCTTAAACACTCTCTCTCACGCATGATAAAGGATGTCAGATTACGTGTGGGAGACGAGTAAAGGGGGGGATCAAAAGGAAGAAAAGTGAGAGTGGTGTGTGATGCACAGGCCGTGAAGGATTAATAATAAGATAGTCGCAAGGAAGGCAAAAGCTGAAATTTGACTTCCGATATGACAAAATCCAAGAGGCATATCGATGCTGATTTCTTTGGAGATGAGAATGATGAGGTGATTCACTGACTTGTGGAATCGGTGCTGCGAGTTCGTTTCTGCTTCCATAATCATAGTCTTTTTGACTCATTTCTTCGCTAGGGAGTAAGAGAGACTCGCAATTTCATTCTAATATCAAATCAAACTTAAAGAAATTTCATTTGCAAGACGGTGATATATTGTGATTATGATTGACAACGAGCGGGTGTATGAAAAAGTATCAACGGATAGGCAAGCGCCCCCTCGAGGTGGTCACCGTCCTTAGGTGCATGCCGCGAGGTGATCTTGGCCTGGCCATTGGTTGGCTTTGTCTGAGTTGGTCGTCGTGCTTTACGGGCATTCCAATTCTACCTGTGAACGTTGGTTCTTTACCCAATTTGAGATGCGTACTCGCTAATCAATTGCATAATATGTGGATATTTGCAATATCATATGAACAGTATATATCGAGTAATCTCTTTTTAAATGATCAATTTCTTTTCTAGGGAGAAATTACTAGGTGTTCATGCATTTCTTCTGGAGGTCCTTACATTAGGACGGTCACATGTGAGGTCATAGCGTGTTATTGATTGTTGAATACGATGGTTAGCACATATTGCGAGAATCACCTAACATTTCTTTAGCGGTGCTCTGATGAAGCCTCTGTATGCCCCCTCAGTCGTCAACCATCCGTGATTCATGGAAAATAATTCTGGCATTGTTATCGTCCAATGACCTTTGTGGTCACCGACACCATGCCGTAAGTGTTCAATTGCGGTTTAATTGTGATTTGAGTAGAACGAGCTACCTTAGTCTTCTTTCGCCCCTTAGCTTTGGTGTATCTACCTGCATACAATAATCATACAATGAATCTTGTTAGAAAACACGTAGCAGGAGCGTGATACTTTTACTCAGGGAGATTGCCAAGTGAGAATTAAATTTAAGCTCGTCAACATATTTAATTGGACAATATATATATATATATAATATATATATATATATATATATATATATATATATTGTCCAATTAAATATGTTGACGAGCTTAAATTTAATTCTCACTTGGCAATCTCCCTGAGTAAAAGTATCACGCTCCTGCTACGTGTTTTCTAAACAAGATTCATTGTATGATTATTGTATGCAGGTAGATACACCAAAGCTAAGGGGCGAAAGAAGACTAAGGTAGCTCGTTCTACTCAAATCACAATTAAACCGCAATGAACACTTACGGCATGGTGTCGGTGACCACAAAGGTCATTGGACGATAACAATGCCAGAATTATTTTCCATGAATCACGGATGGTTGACGACTGAGGGGGCATACAGAGGCTTCATCAGAGCACCGCTAAAGAAATGTTAGGTGATTCTCGCAAATAATGTGCTAACCATCGTATTCAACAATCAATAACACGCTATGACCTCACATGTGACCGTCCTAATGTAAGGACCTCCAGAAGAAATGCATGAACACCTAGTAATTCTCCCTAGAAAAGAAATTGATCATTTAAAAAGAGATTACTCGATATATACTGTTCATATGATATTGCAAATATCCACATATTATGCAATTGATTAGCGAGTACGCATCTCAAATTGGGTAAAGAACCAACGTTCACAGGTAGAATTGGAATGCCCGTAAAGCACGACGACCAACTCAGACAAAGCCAACCAATGGCCAGGCCAAGATCACCTCGCGGCATGCACCTAAGGACGGTGACCACCTCGAGGGGGCGCTTGCCTATCCGTTGATACTTTTCATACACCCCGCTCGTGTCAATCATAATCACAATATATCACCGTCTTGCAAATGAAATTTCTTTAAGTTGATTTGATATTAGAATGAAATTGCGAGTCTCTCTTACTCGGCCTAGCGAAGAAATGAGTCAAAAAGACTATGATTATGGAAGCAGAAACGAACTCGCAGCACCGATTCCACAAGTCAGTGAATCACCTCATCATTCTCATCTCCAAAGAAATCAGCATCGATATGCCTCTTGGATTTTGTCATATCGGAAGTCAAATTTCCAGCTTTTGCCTTCCTTGCGACTATCTTATTAATTAATCCTTCACGGCCTGTGCATCACACACCACTCTCACTTTTCTTCCTTTTGATCCCCCCCTTTACTCGTCTCCCACACGTAATCTGACATCCTTTATCATGCGTGAGAGAGAGTGTTTAAGCCGAGGATTGTTCACACACCTTTTGACGAAATTCACGCCTCCTTTTGTGTTGGATTCGAGGTCCTTTTGCCCATAATTCCGATAATGTAATGATGCTTTATGCCGCCTTTTCTTCTCTAAGATGACCTTTGCATTAGTGGGGATCGACATGCTCTTGAATTTCCCACACTTTGCTGTGCACCCCACGGTCTAATCCTTTACCGTCAGTTATGACCTGGAAACCAGTGAGGAGTCACGTCGCCCACCAAAGAGCTACCGGAGGATTCAGGCTAGCTTGATCCACGCTCGCGGATCGCTAAATCTTCAATTCATTTATCGAGAGATCACCCAAAATGGATCAGAGGAAGGCTATTTGCCCGTGCGCCCGCCCCGGCCGTTTGTGATTTGAAACACGCATGCTCCAATCGATTCGAAGGACAGCCAATTTCGTCGCATTTGTAACTGCAACGGGAATGAAATTGCAAAAAGACTATAATCCTACCAAGATTGAACACCCTGCATCCTGAGAAGTTCTCGCGGCAACCAGAATACAGTTCGCATGGGTGCAGTTATGTACCAAGGGAACTAACTTCTGAATCCGTAACAGGGGGGTAAAAAAGCTTCCAAGTTCGTCAGATGGCTGCCCTAAGATCATGCGAAACCAAATGAAATGTCACGTCTTTCTTTTCTTATTCTGTTGGCTCTCCTCATTACTGCCAACCGCCTCCTCTTCTGTATCTTGTTCCGGCATTTTTTCTTCTGTGTGTCCGTTGTCTACAACTAATCCATCCGTCTCGTGCTCCTGTCCACTTCTGCCCAATGCAGAAACAGGATGTTAACCTCATACTACTCGAGCTAGACAGGATAATTAACAGACAATTGCACGAAGAGTAATAATCTAGAGGTCAAAAGCAAAGGTTGGCACGAGGACGAGGTGGTTTATCATGATGAGTTTCAAGTCATCCACTGCAATGATCATATCGACTAAAGCCACTAGCACTGACGAGTGAACTACACGTCTGGAGTTCACCTCACGTTGAGATCACTCACAATACAAAGGCTCAATGTACTATGAATAATCATGTGAAAGCAATAAAGATCCCACAAACAAGGTGCTAAACGCATTAGGTTGGCCTCTTGCTTCCAAAGATACTTTTACTGTGGCTTAACTGCTCGAAAACAAGATGAAACAATGACACAATCCAAGTGATGCATGGCTAATGAGAAAAATCACCATCAAAACGCCTCAACTGACATCACCCAGAGAGATATCACATCTTTAAAATGAGGAAAGGCTGTAAGAAGGAAGAGGAGTCGTCACGGGATCACAAAAGGAGATGATTTTGTAATCCATGAGACAAGATGATTCCAATGTTCAACCATCCACTCAAATACATCATTCTTTGTCGGAATTCAAAAAGAACGCTAATTGAACGGGGAAAATTAGATTTAATACATGGAAACTAAAGTTTTGGAATTCCATAATGAAATTAAGAGTGACTTAGCCCTTATGGCTTATATAGTATTTCAAAAAATCCTGTACTCTTAATACTTACATCATTTGATAACATCAAGCAGTCATGTTACTGAAAAGAGCCTCTCGAGAGCTTCAAGCACAAAAGCAACCTCCAAAAATCTATGCATACAAAACCATCTCCTGTAGAGAAAACTTCCACTCTCACCCATAATATAACCTTTCCATCCATCTATTTACAAAGAATGATTAAAAGTAGATCTTTTAAAAATATTGATAGAGATCAATACCCTAGCTAGCAAGAGCAGTACAGATAATTATGAGCCTTGAACAACCATGACCTGTACGATATTTCCTTAAGTTCAGGTTGTGTGACCCCTATAACTTGGATCTGAACTTACAGCAACCCACTTTTCATCACTCCGAACTATTCTCTGCCCAGGAAATGTCATGTTTGATGCGCATGGATACACCCTAACCACATTGTTGATAAGCCATTCAATTCAGCTGGCGGCAGAACAGTGGAGTCAATAACCACATCGGTGGAATGTGGGAGGGAAGAGGATGAGGATGAAGCATCTTCAGATGAAGAGAGAACAGCTAGGGACGGATCCCTCGGATGAGCATTTGACAGGTTTGGTATGAATTGATCAGCAGATCTCCTTATGAATAAATCTAATCCACTAGATAAACCTGGCAGATTGTCGTTGCTAGCTTCAACGTTCTCTGTCATCCAATTTAGATCAGAATACACGTGAGATAATTACTTTGTCTAATACTCAAGAAGACATAACATGAATGTATGCTAGTACTTAGCATTGGCATTGACAATACCAAGCTACATCCCCCACACTTGAAAGCAACTAGAAAATCTAATCATCTTGATTGGCTTAATCATCTCTCTAGTTTATTAAATAAGTACATGACTACACATCAATATAAGTCACTTTAGAAGGTCAAGGTCTCCATATCACAGATACTTGCTGAGTCCGGACACTTGTTGGTAGCATCAACTCTACTTTCGCCAAATCGAATATTCTCCAATTTATAATGAGTATTATTTTGACGATTGAAGCGCCATTGTCACCTTCAACATTTGATGTTGAGTCCCAATATGAATGCAGATAATATCTTTCACACGTCTCCACTTTCAGAACCAGAAGATCCTTATCTCAGTCCACATTTAAAACATTGTTCACTCGAGTCACACGTATTTTAAAGTTAACAATAGAAACGTTCTCAACTTTCTAGGTAAATATTACTATTACCAACCTCAACAATTCAACAATGAGACAGAATATGCATGTTTATGGACCTTCAGAAACTTCGACTTAAATTGCAAGTCATAATCTTCCATTTCCTTTTCACAGTTTAGAGACAGCAGAAGAAACAAGGAGTTATGAACAACCACAAGGAGTTCATAATGCCAGCAAAAACTCGGGAGACAGTCTAGAATTTTTCTCTAAGACTAGTGTTATAAAGATCTAGAAATAAATGACTGAAAGAAAAGGCAATACTTAGCCTACTAATTCGCTATGTGGTTATGTCAATTTATCTTCTTTTATCACACTGTCCAGCCCCATCTTTATGTTGTTCAAGAGCAATAAGAGCTAATAGCATGTATATGTTATGATGTCAACCGGGATAATTGTAAAAGAGGAGAACATTAAAGCACTAAAAAGATTACCATTATTATCAATCTGCTTTCCATCAGAGCAACTATGATTTGAGATCACGCTAGGAGTAGGTCCAGTTGTGACCTTCTGCCGGTACCCAGTACTGCCAGCTGCTGGTGAGCAATATGATGACGAAGCCGCCTTTTCTCTTTGAAGCACAGGGGACTGGGAAGTAGAGCTTACACTTATTTTGCCTGAACAAATCAATAGCAAAGGAGTCATTTAAATACTGCATTTGTAAACACCCAAATTGAGAAGGGAAAGATGATTTCATTTGAATGTGAATATAAAATGTCCCCAAACATTAAATTTGATCCAAAAAGTATAATTCTGTTCAATTTTCTACCAATTGAAAGGATCTAGAATTTCACATCGCTACATCTTCCAAACATCTTATAAAATTCCTATAGGTTGAGAACCTTTTCCATGAAAGTAGAATATAGCATAGTTCCAAAAGAACTCATTAGCTAAAGACGCCTGCTAAAAGGGTTTGGTCTTGCACTCATCCTACTGATCTAATAGATGAACTACAAGGTCAAGAAACAAAGCAACCTTTAGCTTACGGAAAAAAACCTGGTACTGCAGCACTATCCGTACACAGAAATGTTTTACTATAAAGTCAATTGTTTATCTAACTCAAAATCATTTGCCAATTGCCATGGCTTGAGGTCATCTTTCCATCATCCCCCAATCTTTCCCTAACATAACATAAATGCTGAAACAGAATTGATTCCTAGTTGAAAAGGCCTTAAAGAAAAGATGAAGCTGGATCTAGTTTAAACCTCATAGCACACACCACATCAAAGCATGCATGCATTTAAAGTCAGCCATAACTTGAACACCAGAATGATGTCTACGTTCAGAAAAAAAAGGAAAAATGGACACCAGAACGGCATAATCTTTTCCAGGTTTTGCTGTCATGCAAAAACTAATCAAATTATCCTCTTACACCATTTAGCATGAATGGTAGATTCCAGAATGTCAGCTATTTTTCAATTACTCAAATAACCACACAGGAGAGAAAACCATGAAATAATACGTTCAAAATAACTCTCTCTCTAAACCATGAAAAGGACTGCTATTAATCTATCTTATGGTAATTGTTTACAGCATGCTCATTTGCTACAAGAGCAACTGAAGGCAAATTACTCATGTTTGAAGGCAACACAACAGTTTGGAAAAGAAGCAAGAAGGAATTACTAGATTTCTCTCACTTAGTAAAGACACCAAAGCATGGCATGATGTAGATAACGATAAGAAAGGCCTCAATTAATGTCAATCAAGTTGTCTTTTTCCATTAGTTAATCCAGAACAATACGATATTGACTGCTTAAAGATAAGTAATGCGAAAAAGAAATGAGCAACTTGCCAGATGTACGCTCTTGAGAATGGTGTAAGCAACTTTTGCAGCACTAGTCTCTGCCATCTTTTTGGTTCTTTCTGTTGCCCCATAAAACTCTCTCCT
>JAGVVM010003444.1:0-21934 GCA_019149425.1 Psidium friedrichsthalianum
TTGCATATTGAGCTAAAATATTATGAATTTTGTGTCATTATCCCTTTCTATAACTTTTCGCATTCCACGAAGGCCGTTGTGATCACTACATTAGACTTGTGACCATCGTCTCGAGGAACTTGATTGAAAAATTTATAAAATCCGAGGACTCGATTGTACAAACTACTTTTTTCATAACAATATTGTGTCTAGAAGTCGAGATATTCATGTCGTCACCTTCGATCCAGCTATTCATATATAACGCATAAGCCATACATATCTCAACTCGCAAGCAAGATCATCTAGAGTTCGCGTTCGAAGTTTCACTCTCTCTTCGTTGCTTCTTCTCTGAGAAGGTAAAACCTCCTTCCGACGATTTCAACCTCTCTCTCGCCCGCCATTAACGAGAATCACAATTGCCTGATGAGCAGTGAGTTTGGACACGGGACTGTCTAGAGTAAACCATCTGTTTCGCTTCAAGTAGTGGAACCGTACGCCAATTCGGAGAAAACGATGTGGCTCGATTGCACTAGCGTTCGCATGTTTTTGTCTTTTTTCTTTTCCATTTTTTTTGGGGGGGGGGGGGGGGGGGGGGGGGGGGGGTGTGGGGAAATGAAGGTGCATGTGGATGTCTCCGTTCTCGTCTGCTATCTTGTTCCTGTGCTCTTTTTGCTGCTGAAGGGAAGCTTCGCATGCATTCTCCTCTCTGTGCCCGCTCTTGCTTTGTTTACTCGAGCGCATTCTACGCAAGGTCGCGTCCAAGTTCTCATCGACGTCGAATCACTTCGGACTATGCTGGCTTAGATACTGAATTCACTGGAGGCACGATTTCGAGGCGATTCACGCAAAATGGCTTGGACCCACTTTGCTTCGTTCCTAAGAATACACAATCTACGAACTTGTTCGCAAGAATCAAATCGTGTTTCTGTCTCTTGTCCTTTGGTGCTGAGAGAAGCGGCTGTTTCAGATTGAGCTGTGACGAAACTGGCGGAGGGGAAACTCCCTTATAGCGAAAGATGTCACGGAGGTAAGCTGGGTAGTATCTCCTCTAGCACCATCCGTGTGAATAGTTGCTACAGAGCTCTGTTCTGAGCAAGAGCTGTTTCCATGCAGATAATTGGCAAGACGCCCCTAGTGTACCTCAACCAGGCGGTGGAGGGGTTGGAGGGTTGCGTCGTCTGAATCGCCGCGAAGCTCAAGATGATGGAGCCCTGCTCCAGTGTCGAAGACAGGTTTGTAATTGGAATTTGAATACTGCAGTGTTCATCCCTGGTCGAATTACAGATTCCTCGTGATGCCAGGAGATTGGCACTTGTCGGAAGAAAGCACGAATTTACTTGCCGTCTCTGGTCTATACACTATTGCACGGATGCAACAATTTCTTCAGTGATGTGATATTCTTTGACGAATTGCAATCACAAGCCAATGCTTTTGTCCTTGCTTATAGGATTGGATATAGCATGATTGCGGATGCTGAGGAAATGGATCTCATTAAGCCGGGAGAGGTTAGTTTTAGATGTTCGAGTTTCTTCGTGTAGACTATGTCCATCTGTACAATCTTATTCAGCTGGACAAGAGCTCATGTTTGTCTCCTGGATTCTCAATGAAATTGCATCGCAAGTCTGTGACATTCATGTTGGAAAGCCTCTCATTCTGTATATACCCCTTGCAATATTGGGAGACAAACTATTCATGCAATCCAAGCTTGCTGAATAAAGACGGATGAATTTGACAATCAAATAAGGCACTAGCGTGTTCTGAACCCTAATTTGGTTAGAGCATCAACAAGTATGCAAAGTGCAGATGTTCAAGTCTCTGTCTGATGCACCCAGTAAAACAAGAAAAAGTCTCTGTATTTGCCAAGTGAAACTAATTGCCAGCAACCGTAGAAATTTTATGTTGTTATCAAACGAACTTCTATTTTGAAAATAGACATTTTGTGTCATTATCAAAAGCGTATATCTACTGAGAAACTCTTTCAAAAAATAGAAATAGAAAAATTCATTTCTGATCAGGAATAGAGATCAAGAAGAGAATAGTTGTCATTCATGCCTTAGAAGTGTTAACGGTTGTGTATGGTGGTGCTTATTTTAGTACAAAAAGTTTTTTTCGAATCACTTAAGTGCCAACTTCAATCTACTTGGCCAAAAATCTAAAGTGACATTTTTTTAATTAATATTGAAAGCTAATGTGGCTCCCTAGATGTCCAATAAGCAATTAAAAAAAGCTAAAAGTTTAAAAAAAAATTAAAAAATTAAAAATTAATTTGATTAAAATATTAATTAATTTTTTTTTTAAAAAGGTATGTGCGCTAAAAGTTCTAGAACTTGTCATGAAAATACAATTGAGTCTTAAAACTTACAAAAAGTGCAATAATGTCCTAAAATTTGTCAAATTGGTGCAATTAAATCCTTCTATTAAGTCCGTCCATTTAGATTAACAAAAAATGATGACATGGCACTTTAACAATATTTTCTCTCACCTACATAGGGATGACATGGTTAAAACGACGCGTTTTGATCCAAATCGAATTTTTATTAAATATTTTATTTATATTAAATTTAAAAATAAGCTAAATTAAGGGAAAAAAAAAGAATGATTGAGAACTAGGCCAATTGCTAGCAACCCTAGCAGGTCATCCTCCACCGTCGCCAGAGATGGTGGGGCGACGACGGCGAGGGTTGTGCAAGCCCTCCCTGCCTAATTCTCCACCCATTTTCTTAGCCTTTTTTAAATTTAAATTTAGATAAATTTGTATTCTAAAAAATTAATTTTTGACATTATTTTCAAATTTAATTTAATTAATTTAATTTTTTTGCTTATTTTTAAGTTTGGAAGTTCTCGTGCACTGCATTTTTTTTAAATATACCAGTCATATTAGAAATTTAATTATAAACGTCGCATAATCAATTTGGCTGGAATTTCTTCAATTGGTATTTAAAAGATCAGGTGAAAACTTTTAGTGTTAAAGTGAGTGTCATACACAACTTTTAGTGCTTCTAGTGTTCTTTTGCCCAAAATAACGAGTAATCTATTGATTGTATCTATTATCTAGTAATCGTAATGCATTAAAATGAGCAAATTAACCTTGGAATCCTTTTGGCAGAGAATTTAATTAAGATTTTAGAGGGATTGAGGAGGAAGGAAAGAACAAACGTATATAAAGTGAGAGCTAAACTCTGAACATATAGGAGAACTAAACTTGAGAAGGAGGGCAACTCAGGAATGGGGGAGGAATCCGGATTTTCATTTCTTTATTGCTGCCACGTCTGCAATGGGAGCCCAGTGCTGACGTGGCAACAGCTGACCGCTGTCCAGCTGTCCTATCAGGAAAATTTTCGTTTTTCCATAAACGGGAGCAATTTTCTTTTTTGGCTCTGTCAAATGGAGAAAGCATGAGACGATTCATCCATGATCCATCCCGCCCTCACGATATCCTACTCCGGTCAATGACCAGAGTCAATTTAACAATTTTGAGCGCTTTATCATCCTTCAGTGAGAGAGTAAGGAGAGAAGAGAGAGAGGGAGACGATTATTAAAGACCATTGACCGCCATTGACTTCCTTTCACTGTTTCTGCCTTCTCCAAGAAGTTCATACCTGCGTGTTTTAGTTAAAAAGCTCAGATTTTTGGCGTTCAATCCGACTCCATTGTCTCCGTCTCGACACTACTCTGAAAGTGTCCCTTCTTGACGTCTTCATTTTGTCTGATCAAAGGTGGGTTTTTGTTACTTTCTTGTTATGTCCACCAAAGTTTTATTTTTTATACAAATTTCGTAGGTTTGATTTGCCTTTCAACGTAGTGCATGCAGTTCTGGTTGATTGTTTATACTTTGCCTTCTGATTATGCCGAACAACGTAGTAGCTGGAGGCAAATCTATGTCTTTTGGGGAACAAATTATAGCTTTGATGGCTTTAAAGTGTCCTTGTTGGAGCGTGGACTTACAGTGATTCTGGGCTTTCTTTGGGTCAAAAAAGCACTTGATTAGCAAATGCATAACCCCCCATTTCGAATGCTGTGAAGGTCCAACCCTGAGATGGTTTTCATTTTGGTGTTCGAATTCTGATTTGGTAATGTGGAGTGTGGACATGGCACTAGATACGGCGCATGCAAGATTTGTTTAGTTGATCTTGCTCACTGAGCAAACGCTTAGTTATCGTCAATTAGCTTTGTTTCTGTATTCATTGGTATCTGCATTTATGAACTGATCACATTGGATATGTTGCTATCCGTCATAAAAGTATCTGAAGCTCAAAATCATGGGCATAGCTGGTTATTCGTTTTCTCTTTCCAGGGTTCTATATAGAATTTTATTTTTGAGAGGGCAAAAAGCGGTAGCTGGAACTGCCCGCACTTTGTAAAATGCTCGCTTACCATTCTCGTTGTGTGATCAGGACCTCTTGTAGGGTCAAAAGTTTGGTCGCCAATGGGAACTATCGGAGAGTATAACCAATGCGCAAGTGATTATGAACCAGATGAAGAGGGACCGGTATTTATATCAGCCCCATTTCCTCTAATAGATGAGAAGCCTCAACATGTTCTTGTAGGGGAAACTTACAAGTGTTCGATTACCATAGCGAATACCAGTAGTGACCAAGTGGAACTTTGGGGGATCAGGATTTTCTCATCGAATCCTACAGACTCGTTTATGTTGTCTCTAATGGAACCACCGTCTCTCAATTCAGACGACAGATATGTTCGAGCGTTTCGTCAAGGTTCTGAATTGGAGGATAGAGTATTGCAGCCTCATCAGACTCTAACGATTTGGTTATCCTGCAAACCGAAGGATATGGGCTTGCAGCAAGCCATCGTCCATTTTGACGTGGAGGATGCTCGGATTGAACGCATAGTCTTTTTATTGGCTGAGGATAAGATCTCTCAGTCTCTGGCTCCAAATGGGTCATACTCAAGAGCTCCAAGAAGGAGACAATTCACCATGGGAAACTGTGAGTTTGTGGTCCCGTCGCGTCCTGCGGGGGGAAAACCCCAAAGATCTAGGTCTCACGTGCTTCCGGAGTACCCCATCCCAAAGAAGTTCAGGGAGTTGTTTATGAATAACTGGGTCCCTGATGTACTTGATGAAGGTTTGACAACTGAGAACTACTCAGCTTACTTCAATGCATTAGTTATTATCGAAGAGCTGCACTTGGAGGTAACAATGATAGTTAAGAAGTGTTGAACAAGTATTCTTTATTCTTATGATAAAAAATTACAGTGGCACTCCTATTTTTTCATCTCAGAAAGAAATGAGGCGCCATAACATGGAGTGTGTCCAAATGACAAGGAAGCCCGCTCGTCTTCTATCTTTGGCAGTTCCTGGGCTTGCTGAGAAGAGGCCTTCACTTTTACAAGGGGATATTGTCTTGGTGAAGCTTGCTTATGAAGTTGCGGATCATACTATTCCCTATGAGGTTCGTTGATCATCTTGTATAGTATCTTTCAAACCATCTATCCATTAAATTTTTTTGCATTTTTCATTTATAATGCATACCTTGTACTATTGCCAGAGGATGAAAGTTCACCTCACAGGGGAAGAGAGAAAGTGGAGGTGTGATCACAAATAATTACCCTGTGTGGGGAGCTTTGAATTTTTCCCTGCTCAGGGAAGAGAAAATAGATGCTCTATTTTCTTTTAGCGCTGTGAAGATTTTTCCTTAAAAGCTGTCGAAGTATAAAACCTGATTAGCTGTTAATATTACAAGTTCCAGAGAGAATCAATGCTTTGTGCCATTTATTGCTATATTTTCAATTGAAATTTCTCTCTCGGTATCCAGTGACTTACATGTTCATTGAAAATTACTGATTGATGATGGGTCACTATTCAGGGCAAAATTCAACGTGTCGAAGCTGATGAAGTGCTTTTAAGATTTGCAGATGAATTTCATGACCGTCATCTTAACAAAAACTTTTACAGTGTTCAATTCGCTTGTAATCGGGTAAACATGAGGCGGTTATATCAAGCCATTGAAGCTGCGGAGCTTTTAGGAAATGAAATGCTGTTTCCAACAGTTTCAACTGGCAGAAGGTTGATCGACGGAGCATGCTTTGTGCCTTTTACATCTAATTTGAATGAGGAGCAAAGGCGTTGCATTCAGATGATTCTTGGTTGCAAAGGTGCTCCTCCCTATGTCATTTTCGGGCCTCCAGGAACTGGTAAAACAATGACCTTGGTCGAAGCGATTTTACAGGTATACAAAACGCGGAGAAGTTCAAGGGTTCTCATTTGTGCCGCTTCCAACAGCGCTGCAGATCACATACTGGAAAAACTAATCAGAAATGAGGTTGCCCAAGTCAAAGAGAGTGAGATCTTCAGGCTGAATGCTACCAGTCGTCCTTATCACGATCTTCAGGCCGAACATATCCGCTATTGCTATTTTGTGGAGTCGGTCTTCAGATGTCCTCCTCTTGATGCTTTAATGCGCTATAGGATCATCATATCTACTTATACAAGCTCATCCCTTCTTCACTCAGAAGGCGTAGAACGCACTCACTTTTCCCATATTTTTTTGGATGAGGCTGGGCAAGCTTCAGAGCCTGAATGCATGGTTCCCATTGCCAACCTTTGTCAGAATGAAACGGTGGTTGTACTAGCTGGAGACCCGAAGCAACTAGGCCCTGTTATACATTCCAAAGATGCCGAGGCTCGTGGATTGGGAAAATCTTTCCTAGAGAGGCTCTTTGAACGCGAATTGTACCTGAATGAGGACATCAGATTTGTGACTAAACTGGTGAGAAACTACCGGTGCCACCCTGCCATTTTAGATCTTCCATCAAAGCTCTTCTATGAAGGGCAATTATTAGCATGTAAAGAAAACTCTTCTGTGATCCCATCTTCCGATCTGCTTCCAAACATGGAGTTCCCCGTTCTGTTTATTGGCATACAGGGCTGTGATGAGAGAGAGGGTAATAACCCATCATGGTTCAATCGAATCGAAGCAAGTAAAGTCGTCGATTTCATCCAAAAGTTGAGAGACAGTTCGAGTATGAGCGAAGCCGACATTGGGGTAATAACACCATATCAGCAGCAAGTGGTGAAAATCAAGAAGGTGCTCGAAACGTACGATATGACAGGTGTCAAGGTGGGGAGTGTGGAACAGTTTCAGGGTCAAGAGAGAGAGGTCATCATAGTTTCCACTGTCCGGTCGACATTGAAGCATACTGAGTTTGACAGAGCTCATTGTCTCGGATTCTTAAGCAACCCAAGGAGATTCAATGTTGCAGTAACCCGCGCTCGGTCTCTGCTTGTCATCATCGGGAACCCTCATGTTGTGAGCAAGGTAACTGCACCCGACCCATTTCGAATCTCTGAACGTTATGCACTGTGCATTGCTTGTACTGACAACATATTACCGCAACAAGGGTCTACATTTTGCACACGCGCAATGTTCATGACTGACCGTGATTCTTTGCTTTATCTAGGACCCGCATTGGGAAAAGCTTTTGCAGTATTGCGTCAACAATAATTCCTACCAAGGCTGTCCTCTCCCCGAAGGAGCAGATGACGACGACGACGACGAGTCTTTCATTGGGGAGAAACCTAATGACGAATGTTGAAGACTATCATATCAACTGATAAAGCTGAACTTTGGGATGTCTGGAGCTGATTTCTCTGCCTTTTGCTTGCCCCGTATGTTAAATATTTCTCTCCATGTACTTCTGATTGGTTAAACAAAAAGTTCATCTTTTGTGTTGTTACTACCCGTTTGGCCTCAACCCATGCTTCCTTGTGGGGTTGATAAGTTCAAGAATGTCGACTTTCAGTAATTTAAATTCGATCTACTTTCTGCACTCGCTGGTTGAAGGTCATGTCTTTTAATCCGATACTGTCGTTTTTTCAGATCCGACTCTTTAGAATTTCTGCACATAGGATTGCAATATTCGACTGTTAAGGTTAGTAAATTTTCATGTGAAAATGTCAAATATGAATGACAAGATAAAATGATTGTCTTCTTTTGGCCCAATAATCACTAATGCATATGCAGTAGGGCTGAGCAAAATGGATCGACCAGACTGGCCGAACCGACCAGTTCGATCCGATTTTGGCTCCATACAATTGGGACTGGTAATTTTGGTCCGGTTTCTTGGAGAACCAGTATGATCCATTTTCCGATCCCACACATCGGAAATTGGTCCTTTCGGTCCGATTCACAATTTCTTGGTGAGATCGGATCACACTGGAACGGATCACCCCTGATACACAGTTGTTGCAAACGCATGTCACCGTTTCTCTACCGAACGCCACCTGTTGCATGTTTGCATGCCGTCCTTAAGTCCACCTCAAAGCCTCGCCTGTGCTCAAAAGATAGTAGAAAAACGCTTTTAAACTCCTGATAAATTATCCGAGTCTTCCGGTCCTCTGTCTGACCACCGACTACTCACCTCCGAAATGAGCCAAGAACAGCCGCACAGGAGGGCTCAACGGCGACAGGAACCAGTCAGATACGGTCACCTCCGTCGAGGGTGAGCTCGCGGACAAGGCGGTGGCACCGAAGAACGCCGTACTGAAGTGGACAGCAGAGAACCTGACGCTCGGCCAGGTCTAGAAGGGTGCGGCTGCAACGGCAATGCAGTCGGCAGCCACACGGAACGAGGATGCCAACTTGGTCGGGCATAATAGCGTGAACGAAAGAGTGGCAGAGCGAGGAGCGAACGTCGCAGCCTCGGATCTTCCCGGTCTGCGTCTCATCATCGAGTCCATAGGGAGACAGGTATGTGTTCAAGCGGACAGTCCGATTAGTTTTATTTTAACATAGTCGTTGAAACGTTTGATTCAGTAGGGTCTGCCAAGTTATTATTTTTTTTTTGGGGCAACGACTGACTTGGAAGTTGAAGTCAAAGTTATTTGGAAGTTCAAATGCTAGAACAATAGCATATGAAAACCATACGGACACATGATAAAAGTTCAATTCACGAACTAATTTGTGAGATGTCACGATTGTCATTGACGCGATTCAGATTGTGTCGGAATTTTTTGCTAAATAATCTAGTGCCTATGGCTTTATAACTTGTCGTTCATTTGTTCCGGCTGCTCAACACAGGTCCTAGGCCGATGCTCGCAGCAGGCTCCTCTGGAGGCTGGTCCCCTTGTGCCTGAAAACAAAAACAAACCAAGCGGCGATGGCGACAGCACCGTCGGTGGTCCGAATCACGATTGGAGAAGCCCCAGAAGCCACAGCTCTGATGGTTGGAGACAAGCCTGTGGAGCAGAGTGATGCAGCCGCTATACAAGCTGTGGAAGTTAGAGCAACGGGGTCGCACCACCACAACCCCCAGGGGAGTCGCAGCTGCCGCTCAGTCTGCCGCGACTCTCAATGCCAGGACGGCCCTGGCTGAGGAGAAAATGAAATTGGCAGATGTTTTATCGGTAATCGATTTGACATAACTCTTCTAGTTTTCAGCATTGTTAGGAAATGGCATTCTGGCATAGAGGTTGCGAAAGATGTACATGCCTCGGAAAACACCGAGCAATGTGGGAGCAAATTTTCCTAGTAACATAATGACACAGGGTAATGAACTGCTGACCTTCTATGCAGGGGCGCTTCATCGAAATTGCCTTCGGATAAGCCGGCTATGCATGCAGATGCGGAAGGGGTAACAGCTGCTGAGATGAGGAATGACCCATTCCTGACCGCGCACCCCGTAGGGGTTGCCGCAACAGTGGCAGTGGCGGCCCGAATCAACATTAGCAACAATAACCGGAATGACAAAGATAAAGTCCCCGCATATAAGTCCATGAATCTCCTAACCGATATAGAGTTGGATCTACCGGCATGGACGTCCAAAATGTAGAAAACAGCTCCGTTTTTCCCTGAAATTGCCCCAAACTGGCAAACTATGTACAGTGTTTCCTTTTGTATTAGAAGTGGTTCCTGTTTCATACGGTCCGGTTAAAGCATAGTCTCTTTGCGAAAACACGTGGTGCACCGTTCCATCAATGGATCAATGATGAAGCTGTAATGTTACGTTACGTTGATGGAAGACGGAAGTTCATTTTATTTTCATCTTCTCCTCCTCCTCGACCACTTATATTGAGTATCATCAACGATTGTAGCTTCATTCCTGAAGGTTGAGAAGAGGGAGAAGACTGCGCCAATCAGTGAAAATGAATGAGAGGGAGAGAGCTTCCAAGTAAAAGATGAAAAATTCCGGTTTGTGCCGTAGAATCTCTCCAATGTTAGTAAGAAATATCAACTCTTAATGATCGCTTTTGAACTTGGCAAAAAGAGAAGTAGCGACAAATTACACCATACATACTCGTAGAACCTTAGACAAGTTCGGTCTTACTTCTTTTTAGCCCTACTTTTTCTTGAACTAACCACTGTCCATCCATCTGCATCAGCCATCTGAGGTGGCCTCCCCTCGTCTCCAGCTTTGTGGACTGCAATTGGGCTCGACTGAGATTTTGGTGCATCCACCATCATATAAGGCGAATCATCCATCATGTCTTCGCTATCACTGTCTTCTTCTTCTTCTCCTTCAACAACCTACATGGACAAGAAGTTTTGTCAAGAAGAATTTGTGACTTATATAACAACTCTCGTATATTCGATATATGCAGTTGTCTCCAATGCGAGATGAACTTCCGTCAATAGGAAGATGCACTTCACACAGATTATTTTTGGCGTCCTATGCAATGCGCAGTGTGATAATGCAGATGATGTTTTCTAGAACATAACACACATCCCTTGGTGAGTGTATTCCTAGGTAATAACCCGCGCATGGTAAGATAGATTTCATGTATAGCCCAGTGAGAAGCATAGGCAACCCTAGATAAGAATGAGAATATCAGTTACATAGTCTTCAAATGTCAAGCCTTCAACGAGGACTTCATCTTGAAGACATCGAATTACGTATCATGCTAAAATGACCAAAGAATACAGAATGGCAATACAAGAAGACATTTTGCTGGTCAAAACCTCAAAAGAAAGAAAATAAATTTGTAGCATCAACAACAGAGAAGGGGAAAACCAAAATGCAGGGGACGCCACCCAATAGCGTCTTAGCATCACAATAATACATAAACGGCCGTCCTGTAGCTCCTCCTCACTCTCTCCTTTAATATTCCCAACTTGAAAATTAAAGACGAGCAAGCAGAAACCAGATCAAGTTTCCTCAAGGATGTCTCAAATCTCAACCAAGACAGGATTGCAGATGGCTCAATGATTGCATGTTAGCACACTCAGCAGAAACTCAAGGTCGATCACAGCTCTAGCAGCAACCTCATCTCACAAGATTTTTCTTTTATTTACTTAAAGTGAATGAAAAAGTTCTGCTCAGAACAAGCATGAATTATGAAACTATGCGCAATCTCCTTGCAAAAGAAGAAGTTGGTCATAAGAGAGACCAAAACAAATCGCGAAAGATTAGTTCATCCTCCCTACGGACTGACCAAAGTAAAATTCCACAAGAAAACTTCATCCGCTGTTCTCTTAATTTTTCCTCCCAAAGGCTTTGTGAATATATATGCCTTGCTGAAAATATGGCTAGAACTACATTACTTGCTCCACCAAGGTGCTTTACACTTCAGAATGACGATCTAGTCGCTTCCTCTTCGGAGGTACTATTGACACTGAGTAACTTAGTTTCTTCAAACATTTTCCCAACAATTACAATACTCCCCGTCATCAAGCAATCGCCCATCACCTCGAACGAGAAAAAAGGAGCCTACTGTATCCAGGCAACGTTTCTCACAAGAATTACCTGCTTGATATGCGCAGGAGCTACCCTCTTCAAAGAACCCTCCCTTAGCTTCTCAATAGCTGTGAAGTTCCCTTCCAGACATTCTTCATGCATGATCATTAACTGCTCCGCCACCTGCAGAGCAACGTAGACTAAGCATAACGATAACATGTTGTACCAGCTATGGCCGGCCACGCAATCAAATTTGTACAAACGCCGCAGTCGATCAGGGAGAAGAAAGGCATACCTCCTCGACGCTGCCATCTTCGGCCACAGTGTTCAGAGAAATCATGGCGTCATACAGAAGATCTTCCAATCGTCAATATAAAGCGGTTCTAATCGGATCAAAAAGAACGAACAAATCAGACCAACGGCGGGGAAATGGAAGCTCATTCCCGAAATTCACGAAGAACAATCCCGACAAACACTCGAGATCATTGTTCACCACGGACTAATCAAAATACGCCTGACGCGTCGTGATCGGTGCGCGTACCTTTTGATTGCGTGAACCAGGTGAAGATCTCGTGACCGAGCTCATCGGCCCTCTGCCGCGAGTTGGGGCCGCCCCACTCGTTGTCGACCGCCATCTGAAGAGCCGACCACCTGGAGAGAGTCAGCGCCACGCCTTCCCTGAAGATCGGCACCGCCTGTTCCGGCAGCTGCCTCGGAGGTTCCATCTCTCTCTCTCTCTCTCTCTCTCAATCTCTCTCTCTACGCTTGAGAGAAGGTCCGAGGGTTTTGAGAGCAGCGAGGAGTGAGGTCGGCGCGAAGATGAAGACGGCGGACTTTGGAGAGCTGAGCCGATCGGTGGACGCCGTCAATGGGTTGAGATGAGAACCGAGCGAACCCGGTTCGGCTTCCGAGGCCTCGTTCGGTTCTGGGCCTCTCAATAAAAATTTTAATTTTCCTTTAAAAATAAAATCTGGCAATTTTGCAATATCGAATGCTTAAGCAATCCGATCATTCGTAACACGGGTTTTTTCACTTATCGCACAGCTCAGTTACATCCTATTGCGTCACTTGCTAAAATTATTTTCATGAGATTTTTAGGTGTCCGTTGGTTTGAAGAAAAATTATTTTTGAAAAATTATTTTTCGACTTTCTTCCGCTATTTGCGATGACGAGAAACTAAATCCATGCATGGAAAATGTGATTGAAAGCAGCAAATTTGGATCGAAGGGAACAACTTCCCCTTCTAAAAAAGAAAAAAAGAAAAAGCTTTCCCTAAAAATACCAAACAAAATGAAACAAACCCTTGAAAACAATTGAAAATATTTTCTTTAACCGTGAGGTTTTAGTGTATTTGTTTCGGAAAAAACTTTATGACAAAAAAGATATTTTAGAAAAATATTTCTCGAGTAAAAGGCTTTCCCGATAATTATTTCGCTAACGTGGATAATTACTGTCACAAGGCTTCTTAGGTGCAGCATTTCTTTCATTGGTGTGTTCCCAAAATTACTAATTTTGATCCATCTTCTATACACACGTATCAAGTTTTACCGACATAAAAAAATTTAGGGGCGAATGTTTGCCGAACCTAAAGAACCGATTCCCAATTTCTAGAACCGAGGACTGGATTGGACGGAAGATGCTTGGAATCAGGCCTGTTGGTCCAATGAAACCAATTGCATGTGTTTGGAACGCATATTTACATTTTAAATGTGTAAAAGCACCCATAATAATTAAGATTTTAAATGGTCTCTCCCTTATCGTCGTGTTTCATATACACAGAAAGGATCAATATTCACCTCCTTCACTATCTCGATTTTCATGAGTCCAAGCAAACATGGAAAGGCCAAGTTCATCCACGGGATTATTATCCAGAGCAAGTTCATAGAACTACATGAGTCCCATACTCCAACTGCCTGTGTGCCAACATGATTATGAAGTACAGCGCGATGAAGTACGAATTTTTTTCGGTTTTACAGCGTCGAAAAATGGAACCGGAAGAAATAAAGTTCATAGGAAAGTACAGACATCTTATTTAGATGCTAAAGTCTCTTGAGATTGCAAGAACGGAAGGGAAGGGGGGGGGGGGGGGGGCGTGTGGCGGAGAGATCATATGAAATGTCTCGTTGACAAATAAGTTGCAGAAAACATCTTAACATGCTGAATCTCGAACAAAAGCAAGTCATTCCTGGGGGTGAGATCGGAGTTGTTGTGTGTGCTCTGAACAGCATCAGCATGTGGAAACCCGTAGCCGACATTTCAGTAGACAAGTTGAGATCTCCACGTATAGGCGACCTGTTATATTCCCTGCTAACACCGGACTGATTTTGTGGCTCCTGTCACTCTAATCGAAAGTCATGTTTTGAGCCTCGTCCCTGATTGAATCGAAAAGGGCGGTCGAAAGATAACGCTCCCGAAACTAGGGAAAACAACCTGCAGAGAGGGAGAAAGTCAGGGCCAGAATAATGGTGTGAGAGGCAGCACCATGCATGCGGAAATTGAAGGTGAGAATTAGGAGGAGAGCAAAGTGTCAGATCAAGGATGAACACCGAATCATCATGAAATCAAAGTATCTCTTTTTAGCATATGGCGTTGCAAATGAACGAAATGCAAACAAGTTAATACTTACAACGATCAGTTTTCCTGCATATTCTGGCTGCTTTCCCAACTTTATTGCAGCCGCAGCGGCAGCCCCTGAAGAGATCCCTACCTACTCAAAGACAAAATGGAAGATTGCCAGAGGTGAGAAAGGCAAAAGCCGGTTAGTATAAGTAAGGGCCATCATATCAATATGGTCTGAAAGTTTCTCATGAAATGTCACTTTGTGCATCCGAAGAAAGAAGACGGGTTATGACAGAGTTGAAAGTCGATACCAATAGACCCTCTTCCAGGGCAAGAAGCTTAGTAGTCTCAATAGCTTCCTCACTTGATATCTGGAGCCACAAAATGTCATGTTATTTAATCACGTAAGGAAAGTATCCTCAACTCAACAGCAAGGCAGACAGTCTAAGCAAATTTTCAGCCTAATGTACGAAACTTACTTGGAAGACTTCATCGAGCAAGCCAACGTCCAAAACTGGTGGTATGATACCAGCACCAATTCCTTGTATCAAGTGCTTGCCTATGATATGTTTCAGACATCAACTAATCAGCCAAAAACAGTTGATACATATAAAAAAAGTTGGCAGCATAGATCTGGACAGGAGGATGAAAGAAGAGGTGAAATTTGTCTCCCACATAGCACAATGCCATTTCTTCGTGCTTTTTGCCCGTGTCACCATCGTTACTGAGGATATAACAGTCGCCCGCCCCACCCCGTGAAAAATAAAGTAAGGAAAGGGAAAGAACTCGCTCCTAACTTAGTGATATCTAAAGTTGTACCGCACAGAGTTCCAACAACAGCAAAGACGAGTCAGAGAGGAGAGAAAATAAATCCACACACTAACCTGGATTTCCGCCATTCAGGACTGCACTTTCAACTGGCTCAACACCATACACCTGGATGTAAACAAACGAGAGACTCTCGTTTGTTTACATCCAGGTGTATGGTGTTGAGCCAGTTGAAAGTGCAGTCCTGAATGGCGGAAATCCAGGTTAGTGTGTGGATTTATTTTCTCTCCTCTCTGACTCGTCTTTGCTGTTGTTGGAACTCTGTGCGGTACAACTTTAGATATCACTAAGTTAGGAGCGAGTTCTTTCCCTTTCCTTACTTTATTTTTCACGGGGTGGGGCGGGCGACTGTTATATCCTCAGTAACGATGGTGACACGGGCAAAAAAGCACGAAGAAATGGCATTGTGCTATGTGGGAGACAAATTTCACCTCTTCTTTCATCCTCCTGTCCAGATCTATGCTGCCAACTTTTTTTATATGTATCAACTGTTTTTGCTGATTAGTTGATGTCTGAAACATATCATAGGCAAGCACTTGATACAAGGAATTGGTGCTGGTATCATACCACCAGTTTTGGACGTTGGCTTGCTCGATGAAGTCTTCCAAGTAAGTTTCGTACATTAGGCTGAAAATTTGCTTAGACTGTCTGCCTTGCTGTTGAGTTGAGGATACTTTCCTACGTGATTAAATAACATGACATTTTGTGGCTCCAGATATCAAGTGAGGAAGCTATTGAGACTACTAAGCTTCTTGCCCTGGAAGAGGGTCTATTGGTATCGACTTTCAACTCTGTCATAACCCGTCTTCTTTCTTCGGATGCACAAAGTGACATTTCATGAGAAACTTTCAGACCATATTGATATGATGGCCCTTACTTATACTAACCGGCTTTTGCCTTTCTCACCTCTGGCAATCTTCCATTTTGTCTTTGAGTAGGTAGGGATCTCTTCAGGGGCTGCCGCTGCGGCTGCAATAAAGTTGGGAAAGCAGCCAGAATATGCAGGAAAACTGATCGTTGTAAGTATTAACTTGTTTGCATTTCGTTCATTTGCAACGCCATATGCTAAAAAGAGATACTTTGATTTCATGATGATTCGGTGTTCATCCTTGATCTGACACTTTGCTCTCCTCCTAATTCTCACCTTCAATTTCCGCATGCATGGTGCTGCCTCTCACACCATTATTCTGGCCCTGACTTTCTCCCTCTCTGCAGGTTGTTTTCCCTAGTTTCGGGGAGCGTTATCTTTCGACCGCCCTTTTCGATTCAATCAGGGACGAGGCTCAAAACAGACTTTCGATTAGAGTGACAGGAGCCACAAAATCAGTCCGGTGTTAGCAGGGAATATAACAGGTCGCCTATACGTGGAGATCTCAACTTGTCTACTGAAATGTCGGCTACGGGTTTCCACATGCTGATGCTGTTCAGAGCACAACACAACAACTCCGATCTCACCCCAGGAATGACTTGCTTTTGTTCGAGATTCAGCATGTTAAGATGTTTTCTGCAACTTATTGTCAACGAGACATTTCATATGATCTCTTCCGCCACACGCCCCCCCCCCCCCCCCTTCCCTTCCGTTCTTGCAATCTCAAGAGACTTTAGCATCTAAATAAGATGTCTGTACTTTCCTATGAACTTTATTTCTTCCGGTTCCATTTTTCGACGCTGTAAAAACCGAAAAAAATTCGTACTTCATCGCGCTGTACTTCATAATCATGTTGGCACACAGCAGTTGGAGTATGGGACTCATGTAGTTCTATGAACTTGCTCTGGATAATAATCCCGTGGATGAACTTGGCCTTTCCATGTTTGCTTGGACTCATGAAAATCGAGATAGTGAAGGAGGTGAATATTGATCCTTTCTGTGTATATGAAACACGACGATAAGGGAGAGACCATTTAAAATCTTAATTATTATGGGTGCTTTTACACATTTAAAATGTAAATATGGTTCCAAACACATGCAATTGGTTTCATTGGACCAACAGGCCTGATTCCAAGCATCTTCCGTCCAATCCAGTCCTCGGTTCTAGAAATTGGGAATCGGTTCTTTAGGTTCGGCAAACATTCGCCCCTAAATTTTTTTATGTCGGTAAAACTTGATACGTGTGTATAGAAGATGGATCAAAATTAGTAATTTTGGAACACACCAATGAAAGAAATGCTGCACCTAAGAAGCCTTGTGACAGTAATTATCCACGTTAGCGAAATAATTATCGGGAAAGCCTTTTACTCGAGAAATATTTTTCTAAAATATCTTTTTTGTCATAAAGTTTTTTCGAAACAAATACACTAAAACCTCACGGTTAAAGAAAATATTTTCAATTGTTTTCAAGGGTTTGTTTCATTTTGTTTGGTATTTTTAGGGAAAGCTTTTTCTTTTTTTCTTTTTTAGAAGGGGAAGTTGTTCCCTTCGATCCAAATTTGCTGCTTTCAATCACATTTTCCATGCATGGATTTAGTTTCTCGTCATCGCAAATAGCGGAAGAAAGTCGAAAAATAATTTTTCAAAAATAATTTTCTTCAAACAACGGACACCTAAAAATCTCATGAAAATAATTTTAGCAAGTGACGCAATAGGATGTAACTGAGCTGTGCGATAAGTGAAAAAACCCGTGTTACGAATGATCGGATTGCTTAAGCATTCGATATTGCAAAATTGCCAGATTTTATTTTTAAAGGAAAATTAAAATTTTTATTGAGAGGCCCAGAACCGAACGAGGCCTCGGAAGCCGAACGGGTTCGCTCGGTTCTCATCTCAACCCATTGACGGCGTCCACCGATCGGCTCAGCTCTCCAAAGTCCGCCGTCTTCATCTTCGCGCCGACCTCACTCCTCGCTGCTCTCAAAACCCTCGGACCTTCTCTCAAGCGTAGAGAGAGAGATTGAGAGAGAGAGAGAGAGAGAGAGATGGAACCTCCGAGGCAGCTGCCGGAACAGGCGGTGCCGATCTTCAGGGAAGGCGTGGCGCTGACTCTCTCCAGGTGGTCGGCTCTTCAGATGGCGGTCGACAACGAGTGGGGCGGCCCCAACTCGCGGCAGAGGGCCGATGAGCTCGGTCACGAGATCTTCACCTGGTTCACGCAATCAAAAGGTACGCGCACCGATCACGACGCGTCAGGCGTATTTTGATTAGTCCGTGGTGAACAATGATCTCGAGTGTTTGTCGGGATTGTTCTTCGTGAATTTCGGGAATGAGCTTCCATTTCCCCGCCGTTGGTCTGATTTGTTCGTTCTTTTTGATCCGATTAGAACCGCTTTATATTGACGATTTGGAAGATCTTCTGTATGACGCCATGATTTCTCTGAACACTGTGGCCGAAGATGGCAGCGTCGAGGAGGTATGCCTTTCTTCTCCCCTGATCGACTGCGGCGTTTGTACAAATTTGATTGCGTGGCCGGCCATAGCTGGTACAACATGTTATCGTTATGCTTAGTCTACGTTGCTCTGCAGGTGGCGGAGCAGTTAATGATCATGCATGAAGAATGTCTGGAAGGGAACTTCACAGCTATTGAGAAGCTAAGGGAGGGTTCTTTGAAGAGGGTAGCTCCTGCGCATATCAAGCAGGTAATTCTTGTGAGAAACGTTGCCTGGATACAGTAGGCTCCCTTTTTTCTCGTTCGAGGTGATGGGCGATTGCTTGATGACGGGGAGTATTGTAATTGTTGGGAAAATGTTTGAAGAAACTAAGTTACTCAGTGTCAATAGTACCTCCGAAGAGGAAGCGACTAGATCGTCATTCTGAAGTGTAAAGCACCTTGGTGGAGCAAGTAATGTAGTTCTAGCCATATTTTCAGCAAGGCATATATATTCACAAAGCCTTTGGGAGGAAAAATTAAGAGAACAGCGGATGAAGTTTTCTTGTGGAATTTTACTTTGGTCAGTCCGTAGGGAGGATGAACTAATCTTTCGCGATTTGTTTTGCTCTCTCTTATGACCAACTTCTTCTTTTGCAAGGAGATTGCGCATAGTTTCATAATTCATGCTTGTTCTGAGCAGAACTTTTTCATTCACTTTAAGTAAATAAAAGAAAAATCTTGTGAGATGAGGTTGCTGCTAGAGCTGTGATCGACCTTGAGTTTCTGCTGAGTGTGCTAACATGCAATCATTGAGCCATCTGCAATCCTGTCTTGGTTGAGATTTGAGACATCCTTGAGGAAACTTGATCTGGTTTCTGCTTGCTCGTCTTTAATTTTCAAGTTGGGAATATTAAAGGAGAGAGTGAGGAGGAGCTACAGGACGGCCGTTTATGTATTATTGTGATGCTAAGACGCTATTGGGTGGCGTCCCCTGCATTTTGGTTTTCCCCTTCTCTGTTGTTGATGCTACAAATTTATTTTCTTTCTTTTGAGGTTTTGACCAGCAAAATGTCTTCTTGTATTGCCATTCTGTATTCTTTGGTCATTTTAGCATGATACGTAATTCGATGTCTTCAAGATGAAGTCCTCGTTGAAGGCTTGACATTTGAAGACTATGTAACTGATATTCTCATTCTTATCTAGGGTTGCCTATGCTTCTCACTGGGCTATACATGAAATCTATCTTACCATGCGCGGGTTATTACCTAGGAATACACTCACCAAGGGATGTGTGTTATGTTCTAGAAAACATCATCTGCATTATCACACTGCGCATTGCATAGGACGCCAAAAATAATCTGTGTGAAGTGCATCTTCCTATTGACGGAAGTTCATCTCGCATTGGAGACAACTGCATATATCGAATATACGAGAGTTGTTATATAAGTCACAAATTCTTCTTGACAAAACTTCTTGTCCATGTAGGTTGTTGAAGGAGAAGAAGAAGAAGACAGTGATAGCGAAGACATGATGGATGATTCGCCTTATATGATGGTGGATGCACCAAAATCTCAGTCGAGCCCAATTGCAGTCCACAAAGCTGGAGACGAGGGGAGGCCACCTCAGATGGCTGATGCAGATGGATGGGACAGTGGTTAGTTCAAGAAAAAGTAGGGCTAAAAAGAAGTAAGACCGAACTTGTCTAAGGTTCTACGAGTATGTATGGTGTAATTTGTCGCTACTTCTCTTTTTGCCAAGTTCAAAAGCGATCATTAAGAGTTGATATTCTTACTAACATTGGAGAGATTCTACGGCACAAACCGGAATTTTTCATCTTTTACTTGGAAGCTCTCTCCCTCTCATTCATTTTCACTGATTGGCGCAGTCTTCTCCCTCTTCTCAACCTTCAGGAATGAAGCTACAATCGTTGATGATACTCAATATAAGTGGTCGAGGAGGAGGAGAAGATGAAAATAAAATGAACTTCCGTCTTCCATCAACGTAAACGTAACATTACAGCTTCATCATTGATCCATTGATGGAACGGTGCACCACGTGTTTTCGCAAAGAGACTATGCTTTAACCGGACCGTATGAAACAGGAACCACTTCTAATACAAAAGGAAACACTGTACATAGTTTGCCAGTTTGGGGCAATTTCAGGGAAAAAACGGAGCTGTTTTCTACATTTTGACGTCCATGCCGGTAGATCCAACTCTATATCGGTTAGGAGATTCATGGACTTATATGCCGGGGACTTTATCTTTGTCATTCCGGTTATTGTTGCTAATGTTGATTCGGGCCGCCACTGCCACTGTTGCGGCAACCCCTACGGGGTGCGCGGTCAGGAATGGGTCATTCCTCATCTCAGCAGCTGTTACCCCTTCCGCATCTGCATGCATAGCCGGCTTATCCGAAGGCAATTTCGATGAAGCGCCCCTGCATAGAAGGTCAGCAGTTCATTACCCTGTGTCATTATGTTACTAGGAAAATTTGCTCCCACATTGCTCGGTGTTTTCCGAGGCATGTACATCTTTCGCAACCTCTATGCCAGAATGCCATTTCCTAACAATGCTGAAAACTAGAAGAGTTATGTCAAATCGATTACCGATAAAACATCTGCCAATTTCATTTTCTCCTCAGCCAGGGCCGTCCTGGCATTGAGAGTCGCGGCAGACTGAGCGGCAGCTGCGACTCCCTGGGGGTTGTGGTGGTGCGACCCCGTTGCTCTAACTTCCACAGCTTGTATAGCGGCTGCATCACTCTGCTCCACAGGCTTGTCTCCAACCATCAGAGCTGTGGCTTCTGGGGCTTCTCCAATCGTGATTCGGACCACCGACGGTGCTGTCGCCATCGCCGCTTGGTTTGTTTTGTTTTCAGGCACAAGGGGACCAGCCTCCAGAGGAGCCTGCTGCGAGCATCGGCCTAGGACCTGTGTTGAGCAGCCGGAACAAATGAACGACAAGTTATAAAGCCATAGGCACTAGATTATTTAGCAAAAAATTCCGACACAATCTGAATCGCGTCAATGACAATCGTGACATCTCACAAATTAGTTCGTGAATTGAACTTTTATCATGTGTCCGTATGGTTTTCATATGCTATTGTTCTAGCATTTGAACTTCCAAATAACTTTGACTTCAACTTCCAAGTCAGTCGTTGCCCCAAAAAAAAAAATAATAACTTGGCAGACCCTACTGAATCAAACGTTTCAACGACTATGTTAAAATAAAACTAATCGGACTGTCCGCTTGAACACATACCTGTCTCCCTATGGACTCGATGATGAGACGCAGACCGGGAAGATCCGAGGCTGCGACGTTCGCTCCTCGCTCTGCCACTCTTTCGTTCACGCTATTATGCCCGACCAAGTTGGCATCCTCGTTCCGTGTGGCTGCCGACTGCATTGCCGTTGCAGCCGCACCCTTCTAGACCTGGCCGAGCGTCAGGTTCTCTGCTGTCCACTTCAGTACGGCGTTCTTCGGTGCCACCGCCTTGTCCGCGAGCTCACCCTCGACGGAGGTGACCGTATCTGACTGGTTCCTGTCGCCGTTGAGCCCTCCTGTGCGGCTGTTCTTGGCTCATTTCGGAGGTGAGTAGTCGGTGGTCAGACAGAGGACCGGAAGACTCGGATT